>PVJX010014742.1:0-44148 GCA_004027295.1 Dolichotis patagonum | reverse complement strand
TCCCCCCCCCCCCCGTTAACAATTGGGATCCAGGGATCTGGGTATCTCTTAGTAGATGACCATATTTGGTACAGCAAGTCGGGGAGTTTCCTTCTATTATCTCTGAAGGCAGATATTTTTATCGCCATTTTGCTTTGTCCTGATTAACGGTGTTGCTCTATTGAATACTCTGTGTTGATGTGTTCTATAATGTTGTGTATTTCTTTGATTTTGCTGTACCTAGTAGAAGAACAACTATTGTGAAGACAACAAGATATACAATGTTGCCTGTTACTGTTGTCCTGGTGACCTGCTTTGATGTTCTGTGCCAATTTCACTATACTGTCTCAATTGACTTTATTCCATCCTGTTTTTTTTGTAACTGTTTGCAGCCTCACTGTGTGTTCACTTTGTATGCCTTAATTTTGTAACATGAACAGCTATTTCTGGGAGGACAGTATGTGGTTTGTCAACTAGTGATTTATGGGTTTTTTTGAGGTTTTGTATTGTTTCCACCCTTTTTTCTGTATTGCTTTTTTTTTTCTCTTTAAATAAAATTTAAAAAAAAAGAATAGGTTATATGAAAAAAAATAAGTCTGAGGTTTCCTGCTTGTTTGACTGGGAAAATGAGAATACATTACTCAAAACAAGGAGACACAAAAAGGAAAACTAATTTGGAAAAAAAAATTAGAATAATGAGTTCAATTTGAAATGTGTTTAGTTTTCAGTAACTGATCAGTTAATGGAATAGAGAAGCCAAGACTAAGGCAAAATAGATCTAAAATACATGCTCTTAACTGTTACCGTGTCAGCTCTTTCAAAGAATATCTTTGAAACCACAGGAGAAGTAATATTAGAAGAGGAAAGATTACTAGTCTTTTACCTACATATGAATGTACAGTGTCACCTCCATTAATAAGTATGTTTTCCACTACTGTGAAGGTCATCAAATAAGTTCTGCTGGCACTTTGAAAAAAATGGGGGGGGATATCTTCATAGGCAAGGATTATAGAAAAAGATGCTCAACTCTGTTTAACATAAGAGAAATGCAAACTAAAATCACAATGAGATATCACTGTAGACCTGCCAAAATGACTAAAACGAAAAAGAGAAATAATACAATCAGCAACAATAAATGATTGGAAACAGCTGGTGTTCTCAAGGAATACTTGGTAGGAGTATAAATCAGTATAACTACTTTGGAAAACTATTTGGGAGTATCTATTAAAATTAAAATAACTTGCTGATAGCTTGGTGTATGCACTCACCCTGCAATTTCACTTCTAGATATACTCCCAGCACACATTTATATGTTCAATAAAAGGCACATTGAAAAATGTTTATAGTAGCACTCTTCATCACAGTGCAACCTGGAAACAACTCAAACATCCTTGAACAGCTGAGTGGATAAATTCATTGTGGTATAATAACAAAATGAAATAAAAATGAAATAGTATATTATACTAAGAATAAATAAGCTACAGCTATGTGCAGCATAAGGGCAAATATGAGCAAAGCATAATAATGAGCAAAGAACACACATAATGCACTATGTGACTCTCTTTATGGAAAGATCAAAGATGACAAAAATAACATAAAGTCTTTGAAGTCAGGAGATAATTTGCTTTGGATAGGAAGTAGTGAGTGGAAGAAAATATAAGGGGGTTTCAGAGGCAATGGCCAAGTTTTATTTCTTGACTTCTCCGGAATTACAAGAAATATTCACACTATTGAAATTCATCAGGATAGACACTTGAAATGTATGCATTTTCCTGTACTGTTATACATTGGTAAAAATATTTTTTGAAGGGAAATTGCTTTAAAATTAAAAGCAACAGCGTAAGAAAAGTACCCGGAAATGGTATTATTCCATTATATTATTTTGATATCAGCACTCACAAAATGCTATTCAAACCTGCAACTTTCCTTTTGAAATTCACAAGGGAGTTCATCTCCTGGAGCACATTTGAAAAATGACCAATTAAGAAGTGCTGAAATATCTGCATCAAAGATTTCTGTTTAACCAAGTATCTGGCAGAGAACTAAATGCTACTGGATCTTCCAAGATGAATTCAAAATCATTGTACTTAGCAGAGATAGTAATTGAACTGTGCTATTAAACAGGAGATGTTTGTCTGTGTGGCAGAAATTAAATAAAGAATGTCAATTGTTTTTGTTTTATTTGTTTAATCATAACATCATTGAGAGTGACCTCTTCATTCACTGATTCATGTACCAAGCCCCAAATGTAGGCAGTGTGGCTAGATTCAGGATGGTGGAGTAAGTACCTACTGCAGTCATTCTTCCTACAATATACCAAAAAAATTTTAGTAAAGATACTTTAGCAGAGGAGGGGAAAAGAAAAATAAAGAGAGAATAACTGGGGAGAAAGAGGAGGAAGAAGAGAGAAGCAGTAACAGCAGTGTCTTGGTATGTGGGCATGTGGGTGGAAAGAGATCTTTCAGTGGATGAGAATCATTGAGGAATTTCTAGGATAGAAAGAAAATAGGATCATACAAAGAGGAAAACCTAATTATAAGCAAGAAACCAATTTGGAAGGTGAATACAACATAAATAGGGGTTTCTAAAGCATTTTATTCATAAATTTTCTGTGCCTCAATAGTCTTTATAGTTGTGTAATCACTTGATGAGAAGCATAATATTTTTTTAAATGAATTGGTAAGACCATCTCCTCCGTCACAGGAAGGCTGCAATGGAAGAAGGCCTGATTCAGTATAAGAAACTTCAATATGACAAGAATCCATTAAGAACTGAAAATATTATGTTGGAAAAAGAATAGCCATTGGCCATGAGGAGTTAGAGCCTATTGTGGGAGACAGTCACATATCTTTTCTGTATATCATTAAATGTATGGGTGAGATAGGACAAGGAATAAATCATTTACATTAACCTTGAGGTTCAGAGAAGGAGATAAAAGCTGGCCTGAGTCTTGAAAGACAAAACACAATCAGTATTTCAGGTTGGGAAAGCATTGGTATCCCTAGTGGAGGAGCATGTATGCAATACTAAGAAATGTGATCATTTGACCATTTGTAATGTTGAAGAGGTCATTGAAGGGTTTTAATTAGGTGGTGAAGCGGTGAATTCCGTACTTTCCATACATCTCAACTGGAGGGCAGGCCTAAAGAGATAAGACTTGTAGCAGACAGTCACAGAATTGGGAGATCAATTTCAGATGACTGATTCAGAGATGTGAGAGTGTACAGCAGGGTACAGTAAGGGGGAAGAAAGAAGAGATAGGTACAGGGGATGAAAAAAAGGAAGATGATTTCAACAGTAGCCAAGCCTTTGGCTTTGTTGATGGGAAGATGGTAGCAGCATTAACTAGAAACTGGATCTACAGAAAAAACAAACACAAGTTTGAAACAGTTTGGAAATAATTATGTTCATGATGAAAATGTTTCATTTCTGTAAAGTTGCTAGTGGACATACCCAAAAGGAAAGTGGTTATATGATTCTTAAATTTAGGAAAGGTTATGACTAGAAGTATGAATTTAGGGGAGATTATGAGCATCTGAGTGATACTTAAACTTACAAAAGGAAATAATAGCCTGCAAGAAGAAAAGGCAGAGGTTGAAGAGTGTTAGTCCAAAATCAAAACTCCAGAGAACACCAACATTTAAAGAGTAGATAGAAGAAAATATCACAAAATAATATGAGATTCTGCACAAATCACAAGTCTGCACATTTGTCTCTATTATGTAAAGTGGAAATATTGAGAAAATATAAAAAGAATCCTGAGAGAAGAAATGACGTGGAAACCAATACAGTATAGAGTTTCAGGGGGAAAAGCAAGCCTAATACAAAAGAGCAGCCCAGTAAGTCAAATGTTCATTACATTTGGCAATCTGAAGGCTGCTGATTCTTGACAAGAGCAGATTCTTGACAAGGTAGGGATGGAGCCTCTGTCCTGTGAGTTGGAGAGGAAAGCAAAAGTGAAGACTGTGAATGTAGACTCGCAACAGTTCCAAAGGGAATGAGATCAGGTCACAGCTAAAGAGGTGAGATCAAAAGATCTTGGTTTTGGTTCAGTAGCAAATAAGACTTGACCATGTTTATGTATTAAAAGGAAAAAGTTAAAATATAGAAAATAAGAATTATTCGTGATATGTCTTTGTTCCAACTGTTGTAGCGATTTAGCATAGAGTGGGTAACTTAAACAACAATTTATTTCTCCCAGCTCTAAGGCTGAGAAGTCCATGATCAAAGTTCCAATAGACCCAGGGTCTGTTGAGTCTGCTTCTCAGTTCTCGGATGGTTTTCTTCTCATCCTATCCACACATGGCAATCAGCAGAGATCTCTCGTGTCTGTTCTTATAAAAACACTAATGCAGACAGCTCCATCTGCATGACACCAAATGCTCCATCTCCAAACACCACTATTTTAAGGATGAAGAGTTTAACACATGAACCAGAGTGGGGGGTAAACATTAGATTCATAAAGTAGAGTAATGTGCTGTAGCATGATGAAAGGTACAGGACCCCTGAGGAGAGCTGAACAACAAGAAAAGCTTAGTATAGGAAACAATGGACAAAGAAGAATAACTTCATCTTTGGTGGTCCAAAGAATCCTGTATTTCCACGAAGTAAAAGAGAAGCTGTCTCATAGGCATGATGGGAGTGGTTGTCGATTAAGAGGTTTGAGGCAACTAGTAAAGATTGGCAACAGTTCCCACGGGAGTAAGTAGAACAATAACAAATAACAGGAGTGTGCAGCAGTGTTGAGAACCCACAAAGATCATAAATTTATAGGCACAAGTCTGCACATTTGTCAAGTTTTTCAATTCTAGTAGCACTCAGTACCCCGGAATAGTAACAGAGAAAATGAATTATGGTGCTTTTCCAGAGCTGGAGTTTTGCCAGGAGAGTGAAACAAATATGGAAATGGGGAGTACAGAGTGGTGGAGAGTCAGTGATTCAGGTGATCAACATGTGACCCAAGCTAAATGGTTAGACTGAGACAAGGTTTGATACTGATATTGCAAGTATCAAACAACTAAGGTAGAAAGATAGAAACACGGGGGTTCTTTTGAACTAAAATGTGAATGGTGGGGACAGGTTATAGGGGAGCAATAATTTGGAAATGGAGAGGATAATTCATTCCAGGGAAAGAGCATCACAAACATAACGACAGATGCAAAGGGTAACAGCAAGAATTTCCCTGTACCTGATGCACACACTGCAGGCAGCAGTGCAGCCTAAGATCAGAATGGTGATCTATATTAAGCCGGGTTGTGATGAAATTGTCTTCACTTGACTGCAGTGAGGCAAGCTGTGTTCTGCACAGAAGCTCCTCCGTTGGGCTGAATTCTGGGTCATGCTCTATTTGCCAGGCCATTTACCTCCTCCAACTGCACAACTGCTGGAGAGACGCAAATTCCTTTCTGTCATTCTTCACAGACCCCTCCCAGGAGAACAAACCCTTTTCTAAGCCATTTACCCGAGGGAAGCATTTTTTATTGGCTCTGAGTGGACTGCTCCAGGCAACTTCACCTGCTATAATATACAAGATAATCTCAAATAAGGAGACCCAGCCAAGCACGGAGAGAAAGTTACCAGCAGAACAAGAACCTGACCTAAGCAGCCAAGTACCAAAAAGGATCAGATCCAAAAGTGAGCTCTGTGGTAGAATTACCTCTGGATGATTTCTGGATGTAGAGATGATAGGATAGGGAAGAGGTGATGATGATTCAGATTTATACTTCACTATAATCCTATAAGAAAACCTTACCACAATTAATGCTCAAATAGCATTTTTCAAATAAAAAAAAGTTGCAAGTAACAAAAATAGTTCCATGTCTGATGGGTTGGAACCCATAAGAACTCATAGGAAACAGTACCTTTAATTAATTTAAGCCTGCAAATGTTACGTGAGTTACTGAGTTTAAAGAACTCACCTAGAATTTAAGTTACTCCTGTGCAGTGGTATTCGGTCTTGGCTGAATATGCAAACCACCTGAGACGTTTGTAAAATTCCCAATGCCCATTCTGGGTCAATTAACTCAGAAACTCTGGAATGAGACGCAAGCATCAGCATGCTTTTAAAATTCCCATGATGATCCCAGTATATAGCCAACTGCCCGCAAGGAACTTCGTAAGCCCTATTTCAGATATCTAGACAGGATCTTTAACACAGCATAGACAAGAGATGGAGCAGAATGGTTTAACCTGTTTCACCATGTGGAGGAAGGTTAATGGCCTGGCAAATAGAGCATGGCCCAGAATTCAGCCCAAGCAAATCTTCCATTTCTTATGAAATCTTTTTACATTGTGACTAGTTCTTCAAAATTAATTTCTACTTCTTAGCAAAAGATGAAAAAATTTAGGAAATCCATTTTATGGCTTCACTGATTTTAGGAAGCTTAACTGTGGGGGAAAATATGGTTAAAATAGTACTATTTTAAAAGAGTAACTTAAAAACAAGAATAACTTAAACACAAAGGCTTGGAAATTATTCTAAAACCTTTCATTTGCTGCTAAAGTTATATGCATGTTAGAGATCAAAAGGACCAAATACTGTAGAAAAATAAGCAGGAAGTTTAAAAATCATTTAAGGATCAGACTAAGGATACAGTCGTTCCCCTCTGCCCTCAGGTAATGTGTTGTAAGACCCCAGTGTATGCAAGAAAACATGGACAATACCAAATCCTGTTATTTTTTCCATCCATACATACATTTATGATGAAGTTTAATTTGTAAGTCAGACACAGTCAGCTATTAACAGTGACAAATGATAAAATGATTTTAATGATAAATGTATATAAAATAAAAGTTACATGAATGTGGCATCTCTCTCCAAATACGTTATACCATACACATTAATGGGCAGTTAGAGTATGTAGCATGGATGTATTGAACAAAAGTGCGACGCACATTCCAAGTGGGATGGGGTGAGACGGTGTGAGATTTTCCCCATGCTGCTTAGAATAGAAAGCAACTTATAGGTTATAAACTATTTCTGGAATTTCCCCTTCATATTTTCGGACTGTTGTTGACTACAGGTAACTAAAATTGGAAAGTAAAACCTTAGTTAAGAAGGACTACTGTGTCTAGTAAAGAGCAGAAAGGTTGCTAGATAAAAAAGAAAAAATGAAGACCCTAGGTAAAGTGAGCCTTCCCACTGGGACCTGCACTGTGACTCAGCAGCCTCTTCCTTTTCTGAGGTTCCTTTTCCTTCTCTGTCATTAGCATCCCTACCCTGTTGGGTACAAGTCCACTCTATCAGCTGGACATTCTCTCGTTCTATTGTTTTTAACGGAAGTTGAGCTGCCTAGATATAAGCCTCGACTTTCATGAGGTAAAGCCAAGAAGAGCGCTGCTAACCAAAAAGTGAATCAAGGACCCATCCCTGACCTTGGCTGTTTATTACCTATCCACAACAGACAAAAATTTTATAATTCAGATTTAGAAGCTTTTATAGTAATTTGACAATCTCTGTTGAATCACATAATAAAATATTGATGACTATACTTTGTATATACTTGTGTTTTTATTTCATGTTTCTAGGAATAATTTTTATAAGTCTGTAACACATTAGAAATTTATAAAAATTAGTCTTTCCTCACAGTTGGTTTGGGATGCAGCAAAAAGAAGGACCATGGTCCAGTGATATAACTCACTAGCATAAGCAACTGCCTGGCAAAGTCAAAGTCCTGAGTTTGAGTCCTGGGGGGAAAAAAAGAGACTAAGGACCATGGTTACATTTGAACATCAGTGCAAATGAGCATACAAAAGTGTAATAATGAATGCAGACAAGTTAATTTTCATCTTGTTCATTTTGAATTTTATTTTCAAAGTTCATTTCATTTGATCTTAGATTATTATTACCAGAATTTACTTTCTGCTGTAAGCTTGTATGAGCTATTGGAAATTCTTCAAAAGAAAACAACCTGTATTAGAAAAAATGTGATAAAGGCTAGTTCAGTGGTACTAGCTCATCTTCTAAAAAGAACCACAGTATAACATGTCAGGTAACACAGAAAAGTTGTTAATTCCTTCTGGGAAAGGGAACTGCTTTTCTTCTTAAGAGAATTAAGATATACTTTTCTGACTTGGAGTAGCTAATCAGAGGGTTTTGAATTATTAACATAATAATGCCCTTGTTTAAATATAGGGAAGCCTGAGAGAATAGTTCATTTTTCTAAGCGCATGCAGTTAGCATGAGCTGAGGTTCAAACCCCATGCTCTCTGCTCTAAAACCAGATTCTACACTCTTTTTGTTTTCCTGGACTCCTATGCCATGCAAAATGTTCTGCTGAGAACCAGAGGCTGAATGCTTTTTGTAAGCTCCACTTTCAGAAATGGTGAAATAGGGAACATACATTAAACTAATATGGAGTGCTTATGACTCATCTCAATATATATATAGCTCTATTTTGATATTTCTGTACATAACCAAGATAAATGTTTGCCCAAAACTGATTTACACAGTACACAGAAAAATATAGGCAAGAAAAGTCAGTGCTATCCACACCAGCTGTTTGATGCAGAGGCCGTTTTGATCTCAGTTACTAATAAGTGTTTTACAAAAGCAAACCACTGTGGCCTTAAAACGGAGACCAGGGAGATATCAATTCAAAATACATGAAGATCCCTGAGAAATACTAAGTCATTGCAGAGATCTTATCACTGCGAGGAATCCAGAAGTTTTACTGATTGGTTTAATATATGACTGTTCGATGAACTAAAAAATAATGTTGCTAACTGACAGAAATATTTGCATAAAAACTTGAAACTGCTAATTCCTTGACTCTCTTCATCTAGACATACTAGAAAAACACATTTTAAAAAAAATTATGGACAGTATAAATGTTTAAGTCTATATTAGTAGCATTGTTTAGTTTTAGACTGAGAATACAGCACTTACTTAGCTGTATTATTATACTCTAATAGATTAACAATACGTAATTCTGTTTTGGCTTGAGGGAGTGCCATACTCTAAAACATTTTCTCTTCCTTGAACGTGACTGTGACTTTTTAAAAAACAGAAAGTGAATCATTCCTCAATTCCTAGCATCACTGATTTTAAAGTTAATATTAGATAAAGGAACCAAGTCATAGATTTTGAAATCAGCTGCACAGATACAATGAGTGTGTCCACTTTAATAACAGGAATAATTGAGATTGTAAAAAAAACTGCTTCATTTTATTTTAAGATAAATTTTAAGTATGGAGACTTGACCTGAGATTACACCATTAGTTCCAAATCTTTAGGGCAGAGAAACAAGTCATTTCTTAAAGGGAATCTGCAACTAACTATATGAAGGCTGAGTCTGTCTTGATGAGAATATGCATAGCCATAAGACTTGACCTGCAAGATATAGAGGGCGTACACCCGTAATGTTGTAGGACATGTAAGAGACAGTAAAGAAATAGAAAAATAAGGGGCTGGGGATTTAGCTCAGCAGCATAAGCACCTGCTTTGCAAGCGTGCGGTTCGTGAGTTTGATCCCCAGTACAAAAAAAAAAAAAAGAAATAGAAAAATAAAATATAATTACACAGAGTTTTGTTTAAAACAAAAATTGATTGAGTTTTGACCAATGTGGCTTGTTGTTTCCTGTGCCAGGAACTACTGTGCCGGCCCAGCAGGAAGTGTGCTACAGAGCAGGATCACCTTACACCCTTGTTTTATGGTTCATTTCACTTATTTAATGCAATCCGAGAACCTGCAAAAGGAGCATATTTGAAGGAGGGAATAGGTTTTTGTCTTGTTTTGTTTTAAGTCTTTGAATCAAAACATTTGTTTTTACAAGGTACTTAAAATCCCAGAGAAACAGGACTTCTAGAGTTGCATGGTGAAGACATTTCTCTTTGTCACAAAATTTAAGGCAAGACAAAGTTGAGTTATGTCTAGAGTTGAGTTATGTCGGTTTCCTTTGCTGTCCTTCTCACATGATTTTAAACACGAAGAATTATAACTGTACCCATGAATAGCCTAAAGCATTGTGAATTCCATGCAAGCTTCTCCTAGGGCCTCTAATTTGATAGCGCACCCACAATTTTGCCAGAAGAGGGTCAGATATGTTTAAAATGGAAAATCACAATTTATTTGCAAGCTGAGAAATGAGTTCAGTTTACTGTATTGCTTGGAAATGTGTGAATGGAACAGCTGGATTTCCTTGTGGTGGCATATGCTCCTCCTCACACACTGTCTGTCTTCCTCTCCAGAGACCTCAGTATGAACAACATCAGTCAGCTGCCCCTGAGTGCCCTGCACAACCTCCGCTTCCTCGAGGAGTTGTAAGTATCACTATAGTCTTGATGTGTCTAGTCAACACTGGATACATTCTTGTGTTTGTCTCTCATGCTTGCTGTGGGAACCAGATAAAACAAGGCAGAGAAGCTGTCAGCACCAACCCTTTGGCACATGAGGAAACGCTTAGTTGGAGCTGGACAGGGTGGGGGGGCGTTGCTTATGATTCTGGAAATCAACTTATAAAAGCGTTTACCATGAGGCTACAACTTTCTAAGGTGAGACTGAGCCAAACAAATTAAAATTTTAAAACAAAGCCTGTTTAGAAGAGCTGGATAGCTCTTTGGAAATAGTTAAGCAGCAGGATATTAGAAGTCTGAATACTGGTTCATGTTTATTAAAATAGCAAGTGAAGCTATAATCAAAACCAAAAACTGCTGCTTGGTTCAGCTTATAACTGGGGGAATTGAGTCCACATTGCCTAGTACTGAAACTTCTTCTCCTAATCACTTTTAATTACTATTTCCTTACTTTTAAATTTAACTTCCCTCAAGGCTTCAGCACAATAAGAAATCCACAGAGGACTTACAACTGGGGTCTCCTGAACTTACTATAAAAAAAATTAAGGAATTTTTTTTAAAAAAGAGAAGCTAAAGTTAGTTAATGATATACAGAGGAAACGTAAGTATAGTAATCACTTTACAGAAGATGAAAAAGAACTGTATAAACCAAAAAATTTCATTTAAAAATTCATTTGATCTTCCTACCCTTTAGAGTGATGGCAGTGATGCGCCCTCATGGTCCTCGTGGAGAATGTTTGGCACCAGCAGTTGAGTCAGTCCTCTGATTGTTGATTAAAGGAACTGTTCAGGCAGTGACCTCTTTTGAAAACACTTTCTTTATAAACACGAAAGTCAAGGCACAATCTGGGGAACAATTTAAATTGTCGATCTACCACATGATCCACCATGGGAGGTGGCAAGGATTCTCCAGTGTAACCAAATTACACTACCTTGGTCATTTCTTCAAGAGGATAATGTCTCCATGCTTGGAATTTTATCTGCATTTCTCTTTGATGACGTTATGTTTTCAAAGAAATGTAGTGTATTTTACTATTGAAATCAGTAGAAAATGACCAATTTGTTATCAATCAGTATGCAGGAAAACTTAGTTACTAAATTGCACAGCAAGCTTTTATTATTTAAGGAATGGATAGTCACTGTAGGCTCCAGCCTTCTCTTTCTCCCTCTTCTTCTCAGGTCATTTCCACTGATAGGATTTAACCTTCATAAAGATTAGGACCTCATCTGTCTTAGCCACCGCTGACGCATAATAATCAATGAATTTTCAATGAGTGAAGTCAGGAAAAATAAAACATATAAAAGAAGCTTTTTGTACATGTTAAATGTACTCTGTGAGCGTGAGTGTGTGTGTGTGTGTGTGTGTGTGTGTGTAACTGGGATTAAACACAGGGCCCCTGTACCACTAAGCTATATCCTAGCCCTTTTGTTTATGTATTTATTTTAATTTTGAAATGGTCTCACTAAATTGTCCTTGAACTTGCAGCCCTCTTGCCTGGTTAGGGACATGTACCACCACATTTGGCTTATTAGTTAATGTTTTTAACAATTATTTTTAAAACATTTTAAACATGAGATTTTTCCTAATTACATCCTTATTGTTCTTCCTCTGCTACAATTAATATATAATAGTCCTACTTACCCCATACTTCTGAGGTATACATTTTTCTGAAGTATATTTTTTGTTTTTAATTTTCTTCTAATATCCCATGGCAAAATGCTTCCCTTCTCTCCCAACACACCCCTCAACTCTGGGCCACAAATTGAATCAATAAACAATTAATTTCCCCAAGGATTTTTGTTTAATAGGATTCTACCCTGTTTTTGCCCCACCTCCTTCAAAATAGCCCCTTGTTCCTCATGAGGTGAATGTTAATTCTGTTTCATGGCCAAACTGAGAGAAAAATCACACACAAAATAAAGCAGGCTAAGGGAAAAGCAGGGGAAGCTACTGTTTGAAAATACTATTTTCCTGCATCATCTTATTTTTACCTCTCTGGAAACTCCATCAACTATCTTGACCATAGAAGTACAGAATTTCAGAAATACAGGGGGATACTATTCTTCCCTGTTCTGCAGTTCTTTCTGCTGGGTTGACTACTTTAACAAATTTAAAATCAGAACTGCTTTCCCATATATAATGCTGTGTTGCATCTAAATGATACTTTGAAAAAATCTTTACTCATTTAGTGGCAAGAAGGAGTAGAAGTTATAGAATCTGGAAAAATGATCATCTCTGTTTGATTATTTCCTTTATTCTCAAGGCTAAATTTGGAGGCAGTATGTTATTGTTGTTACCTCCTTAGCAGAGCATTTTGATTATGTCTTCATTACACTGCTACTTGTTTGGATTAGATTAGCTATATTTAAGGCTATATTTTCCTTTTGAAACATAAAATCTTCAAAAATAATATAATTATAATAACAATAACTTACTCTGTGGTAAGTCCTGTTCAAAGTGCTTTACATATACATCATCCTCCTGAATTCTCTTAACAACCCATAAAAGTAGATATTATTTATTATTCTGTTAACAGATAAGAAAACTGAAATGTAAAGAAAGCAAAGAACTTTCCCAAGATAATGAATAGTAAATGTCAGAGCTAAGTTTTAAGCCCAGGTCAAGGCTAAGACTCAAATGACTTTGAAAGCTGTGCTTGGAAAGTAGAGGGAGACTGAGGGATTGTGCATGGCCTTGTCCCTTGTAGTATGTAGTACAGTGACTTGCATTCAAATAAAGTCCTGTTGTGATAAGTGTGTGTGTGTCCATATCTGTATCTGTGTGGGTGGACGAAAAAGAGTAAGAAAAAGATAAGAAAAGAATTGTCTACCCCAGAAGTAGAGATCAGATATTTAGGTTATTAATCCGCTACCACTGGCTATGAGTAAACCATTGCCAGAATTTTCAGGTATAGAATTTCACTAGCCTAGTATTATTCAGCAGCCTGAAAATTTTAGTTAAAATTTCTATCGATATAATATATATGTAAACAACATATTTTACATAGTATTTTACTTGAACTAACAAGTGAACATCTATACAGCTAAATGTAGGTGTTTAGATATCTGTGCACATGTATGTGTGTTTGTATCTTTTGTGGCACTTAGACAATGTTTGAAAGTGTTAAGTCTTCCACTGAGCTTATTTAGCTCATTTTATGTCTTATCTCTTGAAACATTAAATAAGAACGCGCTACTGATACTTCGAACAATAGTAATAAAACCACATCACCAAACTTAGTTTTTTAAAAAAAAATCACTATTAATAAAGCCAAGTTCCAACTCTTCCCTTTGCTCTAATTACCCAATGTATCATTTCCTTACCTTATTTCATTTAACTATGTTATAAACTGTGTAGACAGCTGTGGTTCACCCCTCATCCATCACTAAAGCTTAACAAAGGTGCCGTAGTTCAAAAACTGGCAAAAAAAATCCATAAAGCCCTAGAGATATTCAGGAAGTTAATGTTTAAAAAATATAACTGGATAAAGTGACTATCTGCAGCAAATATTTAAGAAGAATAAAAGCCATCAGAGCAAATGGTCTCCTTCTCTAACATTCTGGAGTATTTAGTACCTGTGCAGTAAGTTTCACCACACTGCGGTCTTGTTTGTTATTGGTTATTTATTTCTTTTTATGACTCTGCAAGGTGACCAGGTGTGCATAAGCCAGTTGTCCTGCTGGTGGTAATATTCTAACACAAAGAGGAAAACCTTTTTTTTTCTTTTTTTTTTCTTTCTTTTTTTTTTAGGAAATAAGTTTACATGTAGAGAGGCTGTGCCACATAGAGAGAAGCAAACAGTGTTTGGATTCACAAGTTCAAGACTTTCCTGTGTGACACTTCCACTCACTAGTGGCACTTTCTTGACTGGGTCTGGGAGGATAATACTGAGAAGCACAGCCTCCCTTTTAGGATATTCTGAGGATCAACTGAAATTACATCGAAGAAAAGTTAGTAAATTTACATAGTGAGTTGTATTAGTAAAATGAAAACATCTTCAAGACGATCCTAATCACTTCCTTTCCTAGTTTAGAGCCTGGTTTTGGAGGATTTCTAGGAATGTGACTCTGATTCAGGGAAAGTTATTTCCAGGTTTGAGCCTTAATGCACAAAGACAGTGACTATAGGTAGTGCTTCACCAAATTTGAGCAGACTGAAAAATCATTGCATTTCTCTGCAACAGTACCTGTCCCTCCTGTATGAATTCGGTCATGTTAAGGACTTCATGTTCTTGCTTTGCAGACAAATAAAAGATCCTGTGTTTGGTTCTTCAGAGTATAGTCAGACATTAGGAACTAATGGCTGACGATGCCTATTGCTGACAAATACAAGTTACATTAAACTTAGATTGGCAGTCTGATTAAATATGGCAGGGGAGGGGAAGGTGCTTCCTTTAGGTCCAAGTAGCATTTAAAAATCTTCTCAGATTTTAGTGCTATTGGAATCAAATGCTCATTTAAAAAAGAAACTTGAGAGGCTCTAGGGAGGTCTGTTTTTAAGTTACTATTGCTCCCTGGAACTGTTTGCTCATATTATGGTTGGCCTTGAAGAATCTCTGTATTAATAGATATCTATCATTATACATGAAATTTGTAATGAGAAACCACCAAACTTCTTGAAAGTGTTTGTTACTTGTACTTCTTCACCATGTTATTGAAACTGGCAAGACTTATCCTTCCTGTCCTTTAAGATTTTTTTCCTCTAAGGATCAAATGAAATGACGATGAAAACATTGGTAATCTATTAGGCATGTACTGGGTTGGTTCATAAAGTGCTAACACCTCCCTGCCCATGAATCATCTCCATGTTCCTTGGTCTTGTCAAAGTGGTTGGTCTCTTGTCTTCATAGATCTGGCAAATGATTATAAATGCTGCCTTCTTGAAAAGCCAGTGTTATTCATGGCAGTGATTTTGGCTCTCTTCCAGATGACTACCCACATGGCTAGATATATTTAGCTGTCATTGTGTGCCTGAGTCTTTTGTTAATAATTAAGGCCCTGTTTTGAAAGTGCTTTCCATGTCTTTTTTTTTTAGCATTCCTTTCTCCCTTATCCCCAACTCCTATAAAACATAGACATTCTCCAAATTTCTCCACTTAATTTTATTGTTCCCTCTCTCAGTACTTTTATGTCTTCCACTCAAGATGTATTTATGGATCCACTGGGAACATAAAAGTGAATAGGACTTGTTACAGGTCATTCAGAAAGCCCCTGCCCTTAAGAGTTTAAAATTGAGTAGTGGAGACAAATATTAAGAAAAAAAAAAAAAAAAAAAAAAAAAAAAAAAAAAAAAAAAAACACAAAATATATGTTAGTTGTGACAACAGTACTGAATAACACAAGCATGAGTTAGATAAAGAATAAACAAGGATGAAGGAAAGTCTAAGAAAGTGACACCAAAACTAAGACTGGAAGTTGAAGAGGAGTTGATGGTACTGGAGTGTCTGGGAAGGGTAACTGAAGGAGCAGAAGCCCCAAGATAAGGAAGAGACTGTGTTATGTTTGTAAATCTACTATAAGAGAGAGAGAAAAGAGAAACAGAGAGACAGAGACAGAGAACAATGTGGAATGAGATTGGAGAGGAAGGCAAAAAACAAATCATTCAGGGCCAAAAGAATTCAGTAGGAGCAATGGGAAGTCATTGGAGAGCTCTATGTAGCTAGTGAAACAATGCGATTTATATGATTTACAATTTTAAAAGACTTTCTGATTCTGTGCACAAAATAGATTAGAGAATTATAGAAACAGAGAAACTCTGCTTAGTAGACTAGTCACATCTGGTAAGAAATCCAAGACTTTACTATTACCTCTCATGTATAGATGACTTCCAAATCTCTCATTCAGATCTCTTTGGTCATTGACTGCTAGCCCACTGGTTTCCAATGTATGATCCTTACACATCAGTATTATAACTATCTTGTTATTTATTCTTAATATAAACTTATTTTTATCTGTTCTACAAGAAATACAAATTTATGTGCACCACCCCAACCCCTAAATTGGAAACTCTGGAGACTGAACCCAGGAATTGCCTCTAACAGGATTTCCTGATGATTCTGATGCTTGGTAAAGTTTGAGGAACCACTGTTCTTGGCTAGTGGTTCTCAGAATTTAGAGACATCAGAATCACTTACAGTGCTTACCATACATTGCTAGGCCCCAGCACAGTTTCTTCACCCATTTGTGGGTTGGAAGAACTTTAAGAATTTGCATTTATAGGAAGTTGCCAGGTGATGCTGATGCTGCTAGTTTAACTACCATATTTTGAGAATTCCCAACTATCTGTGTGCCATCCCCATCTACTACCCTACCAATGCTTACAAACTCAACATGTATAGGACTAGATCATTCATGTGTCACCCCCATGACAGATTCTCCTGCTTTTCCTGCTTGCCACTCCCTTTATCATCTATAACTGTCACTCCTTTTATGTCTCATTCCTTCTCTCTTGCCCCCTATCTCTAGCCAGTTTTCAAAAGTTCATAGTTTCACATTGTCTCTCCTGTTTGTTTCTCTACTTCACTACTCTACTACCAAATTTAGGTTCTTGTTGTCTCATCTGATTGTCGTAGTCAGCTTTCTCACTGCTGGAGAAAATAGCTTAAAGGAGGAGAGACACAGGCCTCCAGGTCTCAGAGGTTTGATCCATAGTTGGCTGGCTCCAAGGCAGAAATATCACAGCTGAAGAACACAGCAAAAGAAAGCTACTCACCTCAGGGCTAGTAGGAAGCAGAGGGAAAAGAGAGGAGCTGGTACAAGAATACACCCTTCTTGGTCATGCCACTGGTGAGTCACTCCAGCCAGGGCCCACCTGCTTACAGCACCCTCAGCAAGGAGGTTGTCAATGATTAATCAATGGATTAATACGCCCCCATGATTCAATCACCTCCCAAAAATCTCACTTCTAATTAATACATGAGACTTTGGTGATTTTAGATTTAGTTTAGATTTTAAATCTAAACTGTGATACTCAAGTAACTGGGAAAATTCATTAACTAATTACCTCTCCTAATTTTCCCAACAATGAATGAGTCATTGTGTCTGGGGATGAACATCGTGGAGATTTTTCAGCTGATATTATAAATAATAAATGGTGGTAAGAACTATTTCAAAATTTCCATCCCTGAATTATTATTACTTGCAACATTTTTTAAAATTAGCAATGACCAGGGCTTATCTCCCAGAGATTCTGATTTGTAGGTCAGTGGGAACCTAGACATCATTTTTTAAAAGTTCTGTATGTGGGGTTAGAACCACTGATATATGTGGAATCATTACAGCAGAGAAAGACCATGAAGGACTTATCAGCAGAAGGGAATAAAAAAGAGATCCAAAGGTGATAGAAGACTTTACATAACATTAAGTTTAGAAAAATGCTAAGACACAGAAAGAAAGAATTCAAAGAGAATGACTGATCTGCAGCAAAATGTAAATATCCTATGTGTAAGGATCTAGCAGAATATCCAAATGTGAGTAATACCATTGTAATATAAGTAAAGAGTAAGAAGAGTCTGTTCTAGAAATAATGATTGAGAAGAGTTTTTACAAAGAGATGATGATTATAAGTTCTGGAGGACCTTGAGATAGGGTATGTGCTGCATGTTTCCCAGAATGGTTCCCTACCTTCATTACAATCATCAGAACTAGTCACTAAAAATGCAGATTTCCAAATCCGCCCCCGAGAAACCTGATTCACTCTCAGGTTGGTGACGAGGGTTCAGAATTTTTATGCTCCAGAGGTGATGGCAATGCACACTAGTATCTGAGCATCAATATGGAGAGGGTGATAAAGATACGAGAACAAAACTTTGAAGAACATCTGTGTTTGGGGAATGAAAACTGAAAGAGAGCTAGCAAGAAAACAAAGAGAAGAGCAGTCATACTAGTGAGGGTATAAGATTGTACTGGATTTGGTGAGCAAGGAGAAGAGTTTAAGGAGGAGTAGGCGATAGTTTTCTAATAGTTAATTCGTCAAGTGATACAGCTATTATGTGCTTGTGGTTTTCAGGTTTTAGTAGTTGCTCTTGACTAATGTGCCTTTAACCAAAGTATAGCTAAGATCCAAATTTTGAAGATGAAATACTTTGTTTAGACCCAATTCTCTTGTGTGATCTTTTCTGTGAAAATATAAGTGAACAGCTTGTCTTAGGCTCACTTTGCCATCTATAAAGGGCATTTGTTTAAAATGATTGTTATAATAATTAAATAGCTGCAGTAAAGTGTTTAATGTTGTACTTAGTATTTATGGTTTAATAAATGATAGCTACTATTTATATGCCCAAAAGCACTATACAAGTCTTATTGAGAGTGCTCACAGAAATTGCTGAATTTTAAAAGTTGATGTATAATAAAGATTATTCTTCAGCTGTTTCTAATCTGGTTACATAATTACTAACCATCTTGGAATCATTAGGCTGGACTTGAAGAAACTGCAGCACTATGGTCAGCTGTCTTTGGAAATAAGATTGAATAGTCATCAATAAATATTAACTGTGCTCGCTGTTTAATATAGGCAACAAGATTCTTGACCTTAGAAGTTAATCACCTAATCAGATAGACTACACATGAAAGGGTAGCAAATGAATCTCTAAAGGCAGCACTGTATAAAACTATCTTACAGAAAAGCTGACTGTGTACTAAAGTGATTAAAGAAGATTGCACAAAGGAATTGAAATTCATTAGTCTCGGGGGAAGAAATCACAGCTCATTATAACAAGATCTCTCTGTTGGCCTTAAAGAATTCATTTGTTCAATCCAGTGGTCTTAGCCCTTGCACTTTAAATCTCAGTATTCTTGATCCTATTTAATAATGAAAGCAAAATGCACAGTTTGAAAAAGGAAATTTTTTGGCTCAGTGTGACTACTAGGATATATTTAACTTATTGGGTGGAAGGAATAGATTCTACATTTTTTAAAAACTAATGTTTCAACACATACGAAGAAAGACTGTTTTTTTCTTCAGTGGAGAGAACAACAGTTGAACAAGCGCTATGATTTTTGTAACTAAGGCTACTGAACTGACTTCATCAAACCTTACAAAGGTGAACTTAGAAAAACACTGAACTATCGGGGCTCCTCTAATTAATATGCGCCTCTTCCAAAAGAAAACCTACTGTCATGGGTTTGGTTATTTATAGTGGTGAGGATGCAAAATTAGTCACAAAGGGAAGTAAATAGATCACAGCTAACTCTTAAGATTTATCCTATTCATTGATTAATTCTACTGACTAATTGTCCTTTGTTGCTTTTGTGGCCATCACATTTACAGGTTTGATTTTGAGTTTATCAATATACTTACAGGTACTAAATATTTGGTCATAGTAAGAGTTAGATAAAAATAGTATAAATATGGTTTTATCATTCGTTTCCCTTTTGAAAATCACTAATTACTGTATTATCATAGTTTCAGCTACCTTTATTTTAGGATAACTTTTTAATGAGAATATATTGGCAATTCATAAGGAATTAGGTTGTCACTTTTTATTAGTATATGTTTTCAGTACTAATACAATGGTGATTACATTCAATTTTGGAAGTTAGTACATATACATAGCATAGTTAATTATTTTTTAGTTCCCTTCCATTCCCCTCTGTCTGCCCCTCCCTCTATTTCTTGGTCCCCTTTCTATTTGCAAAAGAAAACTTTCTTTATTTCCTATTATCTCTCTTTTGTTTTGCTCTTTAATATATTTCTACTTTGGGTTTCTCATATAAGAGAAATTATGTGATACTTAAAGCTTGTATATCTCATTTATTTTGTTTAACATTATGGTCTTAAGGAACATCCATTTTCTTATAACTGACTCAAATGTTTCCTCCTTTATGGCAAAGTAGTACTCACCTAGCTCCAAAATGCCAGGTAAGCCCATGTTGAAACAGTGGTTGGGCGCAGAAATTTCCCAAGGGTCCAGAGAGCAGATCAAAAGTCTCTTTTCATCCTCACAATTTTTGTACACATACCTCTCCCTCTTTCTCCAGACTGCAGTCCAGAGAGGAAAAGTTAAACCTCCATTTTACAAAATGAGGATATCCAAAATAAAGTCCTTTAAATTTCTTTAAAAGTTCAAACAACTTTAGTTATTCAAAGAAACTTACGAATTCTCAAAAATATTTTAGTTGGATGTTTAGAATACCAAAACATCCACTGATTTAATTTATTGGAAGAAAAATTTGTCAATTAACTATTATAAATCAGTGTGGGGGTTGTTTTTTGTCTGTTTTTTGCTTTCTGTGCTAAGTAAAACCAGTAATATTGTAATAATATAAGTGTTATACATGGTGCAATATCTTCCTGAGCCCAACCACTGTTTCAACATGGGCTTACCTGGCATTTTGGAGCTAGGTGAGTACTACTTTGCCATAAAGGAGGAAACATTTGAGTCAGTTATAAGAAAATGGAAAAAAACTTCTTTCTTTTTTTTTGGAAACAGATCTTGTTATGCATTTCAGGCTGACCTTGAACTCACTGTGTAGCTGAGACTGGCCTTGAATTTGCAGTGATCTTCTTGCCTTTTCCTCCCAAGTGCTGAGATTAGAATCATGTGCCACTGTCAGGCTAAAAGTATATTTAATTTTTTCTTACATATTATTTTATTATAGAAATGAAGATAATGGAAAAACACATTCCATGAAGTAATAACTTTAGAAATAGAATTTTTAAAAAATTCAAGCCACATAGTATGTAGGTCTATAGTATTGAAAATGGTTTTTCATATTTGTTAGGTCAAATCAACACTAGAAAGGAAAGATCTATGTAGGAGTCTGTCTATATACTGCTTACACATTTGAAAGTCTGGTTTTTTCCCTATAGTTTCTATGTATTTAAGTTTTTAAATTACTAAAGCCATCTTACATGGTAAACAAATAAGAGAAATGGTTTCCTTAAATTGTTTGTTTGTTTTTGTTTTGTTTTGTTTTGTTTTGTCAGTGAAACAGGTCTGCTGCCAACCCAGCAAATACCTAATAGCACATCATAAATTCTTTGCTTTAAGGCAGAGCCCCTGATAACAAAGGTCAGTGGTTCCACAGATTCCTTCTGAATACAAACTCAGGGACACTGAAAGTCCCTACTCAGAAAAAAGAAAACTGTGAAATGACTTTTAGGAAATGTAATAGAAGAATAGTTAACAATAGTGTACATGGCTGAAAATAAAACATTTTATTTTCTCCTTTTTAATTTTCAAAGTCAGTATCCTCCAAACCACCAGCTACCTGATGACAGTATAGTAACCGGTAGGCACTGATGAGCACTTACTGGAACACTGGGAGCTGGGAGCTCAAAAGTGCCCTGTTGAAGACACGACTGTGAATAGGGTATTTAGGGACATTTTGACTGAAATAACAGTTGCTAATCAGTTTAGAGGGATCAGTGAAGCTATCGATCATAGCCCGCCCTACCTGAGTATGCTTTAATTCAGTAAGCTACTCTTCTGTGCTATACATGATTCATTTACTTGATTTATTTACACGTGGTACTTTGGATAATCAATCATAAGCATGTAGGCTGTACAGTGTGTACAATGTTGCTTTTTTTTCTTTCTGCCACCTTGACCTCCGTGGTGTATCAGGTTAGGTTTTCTTCTACACCACACCGTATCACTCCTTGGCACCTCCTGTACTACAGCAGGATCTCATGTCTGAATACTCCAGCGCCTCCTGCTCCCCACAATCTAGTCTTCTCCTCAAAAGGCCCCATCAGAAGCACTCTTAAAAAACACACGTAAGTACATTGCTCTCACTTCACTGTCCTTCCTGGAGTAAGGACATGTGTGGAGAGGCCCTCTGTGCCTCTCTGAGAGCCCCTCCTGTTAGACTCCTCCTCAGCCATCCCACTCCAGCCCTTCCTGCCCTTCATGCAGCTTCTAGACCACATGAGGCTCCACGGCTCAGACCTCTGTGAAATGCCCTCTCAGCAGACGGGTTTCCCTGACCGTCTTATCTAGATCACCCTGGACAACACCACCCATTACTCTCTATTCCTTTGCCTCGGTTTTTCTTTCTTCAGAGCACTTTTCATGTTATATGTTCACTTATCTTTTAATTTAATGACTATATCCCTGCTTGAGAATGGAAATTTTATGAGGCCGGGGGCTTTGTCAGTCCACTATTCACTGTTGTAGCACTGACACCTAAATAGAGAAGGCCCCTATAAATGCTTGTTGGATATAAAAGATAGCATGAAAGTATGACAAAGGACATTCTTTCCCTAATTAGAGTGACTGTTAGGACACAATAGCATGCAGGGCCTATGATAGTTCAGGTGTGCCAATTGCAAGCTAACAGCACAAAGATGAAAGGGAAATAAAGCTAAGACAGTGAAATGTTGAGCTTGGAACAGCTTTGCAAACATGATTCCTTGAGGCCCACATCTAGGCAGGTGTGAAACAGCCTTGCCAGCTAAGTAATCCTTCAATCACACACTTGTTTGCAGAAGATAACATAGGGATCCATTCTTCAGTTATTCATCCAAAACAGACTTCGGGACTCGAGGCAGTTCAGCTCTGCAGAGTCACCCAGGAGCTCAGATTACTTGTGTCATTTTTTGCTATGCCCCTTTTTCCTTTCATGAAATGTTCGCCCCTAGAATCACTGATGCTGTCTCACCAGTATCACTTCTACAGGAAAAGGAAAATAAAGGAAATTGGGGACAATTTTCCTTTTAAGGAGAGAGCACAGAAGCATCACATAGCACTTTTGATCAAAGTCAAACTTCATCATATAACCATGTTTAAATGCAAAAAAGACTGGAAAATGAGGCCGTAGCTGAGTGGCCATGTATTTTGCTAAAACCCTAAGTGGCTGAATTCTAGAAGAAGAAGGAAATGGATACTGGGGAACAGTTAGTAGTCTCTTCTTAAATGACTAGTTGGGGGCTATTTAGGCAAACTGCTATGTTACAGGCACTATTCAAAACCCTATAATAGACACAAAGACAATCCCCAGGTTTTATGTGTCCTAAAGAAGACACATACTATAACACAGTACAGTACAAAGCACTATCCAAAAGCTTCACTATACAGGGGAGGGAGGAAAAGGGAATAAAAAGGGAATTAAGATGTGTTATGCACCTGTACCAGCTTTCCACAAGGAATGTAAACATTATGTACTACACATGTACTAATAAAATTTTTTAAAAGGTTTCAGGATAGAAAGACGAAAAGCTTGGAAATAAAGTTGCTTTAAAAGACAGGAAGGGAATGAGGGAAGAGTATTTAATATGAAGTAAAAGGCTGGGTGGGAGAAAGTAGAGGACAAGTCTAAGAACAGCAAGCTTCCTGTCTGGTTTTGTTCCCACATAAAGAGAGGTGTGAGAGAAGAGGCTGAGGGCTTCTTTTTATTTCTTTTCACTTGGTGTAGGAACTGGCAGAGGGGTTTTGGAGAAGGGCAGTATATGATAAGAGATGGCCATCAGTGAGTGAGAGAATAGAGAAACAGTATGGAGAGACCACAGAGAACCCCAGTGTTTTCTTATAAGACAGCCCTGTAGGAAATAAAAGACACCTCTACAGCCACCTTGGTCAAATATTAAACTGAATTACTTGTATTAACATATTTTTTGAGTATTTGCCATCGTTAGACTATGACCTTCAAACTTTTCTGACTATGTACAGGAAGAAACAGATTTCTTTCTCTTTGTCTACTCTCTGTCTACTCTAGGCTTTCTTTCCCTTTGTCTTCTCTATGTTTTTATTCTTAATTATAAACTGAGCCTCTAAGTTTGCTCCTTGTTTGAAAAACACTTCTTCAGGCACCATGAAGAAGCAGGAATAATATGAGATAAGAGATATCCTAGTTTTCTAAAAGATTGTACTTGTTAAGGGAAAGAAAAACAGGTACAAACACAAATAACCACAAGACAGAATAAGGAATTCATGGAACTTTGGAGCTAGAAGGGACCCAAGGAGTCTTGTTCCCTTAACATTATATGTAATTAGGAAGAAAATGAAGCAGAGAAGAATTACTAACTTAAGAGCTCAAAGTAAGTTCTGCAGATGCAAGGCAAACAAGGCTTTGTGGGGAGGTCTAAATCCCTTCTTATGCATTTAAAATATTTTTTCAAAAAAGATTATAAAATTATGGTATATATAATTTGTAGCAAACAAATGATGCTTTTAATAGAAATACTATTCAGAAGTCCTATTCAGGATTTTAGTATTTGTTTAAATATTCACTTACAGTCTTTTATCAGGTGTATGGACTGGCAATGGGACTTATATGTAAAGTTGCATGGTGAATCCATCAAATCAGTAATCTCAGTGACTGAATTACCTCTCCTCTGAAGATACAATCAAATATATAAAAATTTGAGGCCGGGGATATAGCTCAGCAGCACAACACTGGCCTGACAAGTGCAAGAGCCTGAGTTTGATTCCCGATACCCCACCCCCAAATATATATGTACACATTTGAGGCCATTAAGTCTCTGAGGAAAAAGTGTATACTCTCATCCCTCAGCCCCCAACTACATCCATGAGAGACTAAAGTAGTTTGATTTTCACTTCTAGCTACCCACCCTAGGATATGACTAGCTCCTCAAAAGATTTTGTACTCTTCTGAAGTAATAGCGTCACTCTGGGTTTTTTGGTTTTGTAAGACTATTTAACACCTCAGATTATGGCTTTGATGTGGTTGCCTGAATGTGTCCTGCACCACGTGTAAGAAAACACCAGATGTTAGAACTACATGTCTTATTGATCTTTTTCTGTATTTTCTCACCTACACTATTTCCCAATTACAGAAATATTATAAAATGAACTTTTAAAAAGTTACCAATAAATGATGTCAAAACTTTGTACTAAATAACCAATGTTAGTGTCTTTCATTCTAAGGTCTTTGTTTTTCATATTTTAAGGCATTTCTTAATTAAAACCAGTTAAATTAATTAAACTACTCTACCTTTTTCTGATAATTAAGAAAAAATGATTTTGATAGTCTACGTATTTCCAGATAGTTTACAGATTTCACCAGTTTACTAAGAAAGTATGGTTGTGATATAATTGCATTTAAAACATTCTTATTCTTGAATACTTTATTATAAAGAATCAGTAACAGTTACATTTTGACGTAATTTTTTTAAATTACTAAATGGTATTTAACTGTGGTTTAAAAAATTTAAGGATATATATGTTCAGATACATACTTAGTATAAGCTTTATTATTGATTTATCATAAAATAAGTTATGTTTTACATTTCTTCTTAGATACTTTTTCTGAGACATTTTTATTAGATATTTGTAGAAATTGTTCACAACATGCAAGAAAACAAAGTTCTTTACAGTTCTTTTGACACTTGTTTGAACAAAATTGTGGTGTGCATAACAACTAAGTGAATTTCACATGAGAGAGCCATGCTCACTATCTCTTCTCTCCATTGAAACCCGCAGACGTCTTGCTGGAAACGCTTTGACATACATTCCCAAGGGAGCATTCGCTGGCCTTTATAGTCTCAAAGTCCTGTAAGTAAACAAGTGTTATTGCACATTTATCTTATTTTAGTGTTGCATGGCTGCTGATTGAAAAGTATGAGTTCCCTAATAAGCCATTTTGATACTTCAGATAATTCCTTTCAACTCAAATCTACCTTTATTGGGGCTATAGCATCATAATATTAGTGGCTAAATTTGCATATGAAAAAATTCATAGTCTTTAATCCTTTTCTAACTTTAATATCTAAAATTGCTTACTTCTAAATAAGCACCTTACCAAACTTCTAAGAATGTTGCTCTCTTCCTTTAAGTTAGGAAGCTAGGGGACATGTCCAAACGAGTATGATCAGTAATGCTGATTTTGATCACTGCAGTGCGAACATAAACAGACCATAGCTTTGTTTCCTTATAATGTGCTGAATAAGGACTCACTAAAAAATACCAGTTTCATGCTCTACCTGCATATGGATGTAGAAAAGCCTAGCACGTAGCAAATGCACTAATTGTTTAATTAAAGTACCAATGTACTGTGAAGTCTAAATGTAGGTTTTCTTACTGTTTAATGTCCAACATCCCTATTTATTAGGAAACTCATAGTATCGACGACCTCCTTCTTCTGGTGCCCATTGCTTAATTGTTTTTCAGTTTGCTCTAAACAGAAAAAAAATCAATAATTCAAATTGAAAGTCATTCTAAAAAATTTTATCTTAGAAAAGAAATCCTGATTTTACTTCCTTTCTTTGACACAAAAGTCACTGACTCTTAAAAATAAAACATTTGAGTTATTCATACTTAATGAGAATTGCATTTTAGCAGACTGAGGAAAATGCAAGTTTAAAAAAAAAACAGGTGAATTAAATTTAATAATTTTCTATAAGCTAAGTTCAATGGCAGAACTATTGTTTGGCCTGCCTAGGTGTTTGGGTTTGGTTTTCCTTCTCCTTTGTACCATTTTTTCTGTTAAGCAGAAATATATTTAAGTTGTCATAGTGTCAAATCCTAATGTTAATTCCTGATGTAGTAAAATTCTGAGTTGCAGTGCCAGGTCCAGTGCACCTGCATCTTCACCAGTCCAGCCAAATATCTGCAAACATTTGAAATACACCATGAAAGCCAAGTTTATATAAGGCACTTAAAGTGATGTTTTCTTCCATCAAAGTATATACCAGGAAGTATTTTGATGCTTAGTAAATAAATTATGCTATAATCAGCTATTTTAGTTCACTTAATAAAATGAACACTGGGTGAGTTCATGTGTATATATCAGTGGATCTCCAGCCAAAATAATTTTATTTAAAATACAAGTATACAATGTTAATGCATACAAATAATATATGAATTACACAAAAACTACTATAATTACATAGAAATATAAATCAATTTTATTGAACTCAATTTTTTTAATTTTTATTTTAAAAAGCAAAACAGAAAAAAGGACGGAAATAATACAGAACAGCAACTACTTCTAAGATAACAATATGTATTGTATTTGAAACTATGCTCAACTATAGCAGAGAAAGAGATATTGTGATAGCTACTGTTAATGTCCGGTTGTCTTATTGTAAAGTGTTGTGTTGCTTATATTGTTTGTTCTGCCCTCTTTTGTTTTATTCTCTTTAAAATAAAAAAAAGATAATATGTAATTTTAAATCTTTACATTCTCGTGATTGAATTATTCATGTTACCCATGACTTTTTTTTCATCACTACATTTTCAAACTTTCTATTGTGTATTTCTAATTGCATGATACTTCTATTGAATATTTCCCACAGTACACTTGCAACTAAAGATGTCATCTGTCTTGGTCACTAATATATCCCCAGTTCTTAGAACAGTGCCTCACTTATAGCAGACCACTCAATAAATATCTATGGAATAAATGTTTCAGATTTACAATACAGAGAAAACAAGAGAGCTCTAGACTCAATATGTTTTTAAATTTTTTATATTACCCCTATGCTATATATTTACTAACAGACTATCATATGTTATTCAAAAACTATGTTTCATATCTGATATGGACTTCTACCTAAAAACAAGCACTATTTACTCAGAATGCTCTGTACATACGTCCCTGTATACTATGGTGCCTTTTGTCTGAAACCCTAGGAAAGTATTAGCTTAATGATAAAAAAGAGAAAAGCACAGATGCCATCGTTTACATGTGTTTTGAGCTTGCCCCCTTGAAGTTCATGTGCTAGAAGCTTGGTTCGAATGAGGAGCTGTTGAGGTGGTAGAACCTTTAACAGCCAGGGCCTAATGAAGGGACACTTCACCATTAGGAATATCAATCTCAGAAGGGATTAATGGAGTTGTATTGGTCTCTTGTTCCTGGAAAAAAAGTATCCAAGACTCACAACTTCAAGAGAGGTTTATTTTGGCTCAAAGTTTTCAGAGGATTCAGCCCAAGTTTGGCTGGCTCCAACGCAGAATGGTGTAATGGAAAGACATATCACAGAAGAGAGGGAGACAGGAGGAGTCAGCGACCAAATATACCCTTCCAGCTCACACCCACAGCAACCCAAACAGGCCTCATCTCCTAAGAGCAAGTCAGCTATAGACCCCCACACACAGTCACCTTACAAACGTGAGACATGTGGGGAACATTTTAAGTCTAAACAGTAACACTGTGGTTAGTTTCAGAGAGAGAACATTTTTATACAGAGAGCAAGGCTGGTCCCTGAATCTCTTTCATTTCCTGTCTCACTGTGATTGCTCTTGCACCTACCATGGCTGCCCTTCCTGATGCCTCCCTAGAGACTAATGAGGCACTTGATCTTGGACTCTCAACCTCCCAAACTGTGAGCTAAATAAACCTTTTTCATTATATAAGTTCCCAACCTCAGCTATTTTGCTACAGTTGCACAAGACAGGAAGAAAATAGACTTTCAAGCTTACCACATAAAGTGCCTTTTCACAAGGAAAAAAATCACAAGATATGTGTTACTAGATTTTTTTTATCCATTCCTAAATAACCAATGTTTCTTGTCCTTTATACAGTCAGAGAGTAACCCTCTTGGTGCAGTGGGCAGTGTATCAGACTCATACACAGTCAGAAATTCAGCAAAGCCTAATGGATATAATACTCAAAGTGGCATTTAACAAATTATTTCTGGAAATACAAAGATCCATAAATACTGGGACAGATTGTGGTATCAAGATAGTGGAACACAGACGGTCATCTCTGATTCTATTGAAATTATGTCTAGAAATGTGTGCAACACACTATGGAACCGTAGATGCTGATAGCATTTAATATAGTCCTAAGGCGTGGCCACAGGCTTGGCTCAGGTTTGGCTTCCTAGGAGAGAGGATTTTTTCAGAAAGATGACCCAGAAGCTGAATTGTGAAGCACAACCTGGAATTTGGTACCCAAAGGCAACAATATACCCAAAGACGGAGAGGCAAAAAAGATCTGAGATGAAGAGGTAGTTCTAAGAAGTTTAGTATGCCAGCATTCAGGAGATAAGGTGAAGCGTATTTGATGAAAATCTTGGAGAAACAAAAAGGGACCCTGGTTACAGTGATCCCATGTATCATATCAAGAAAAGAAAAGCACACTATTGTGTTTAAACATGACAAGGAGCCAGGGTACAAAATGTAAAAATAGAAATGTTCAGACTACGCTTCAGCTAGATCACCACAGTATGAGGAGGACTCAAGAGGAACAAGATCCTACTGAGAACTGTGTTCACTCTTTTAGATGCTGTCTTAAAGCCCAACATTCAATGAATGGACTTAAATTATGAAATATCTTAAAACTATGTATTTGGCCATTAGAGCAATGGTTCTCAGCTGTGGTGGTCCTGCTTGCCGCACAGTGTTTTGAAAAATCTCTAGGGGTGTTTTGGGTTGTCTAGATGATTGATGCATAGTAAACTGCATGTGATATGTTGCATAACCCCAGTTAAAGAGAATTCTCCTGCATCCTGCTTGATTTCTGTCTGTACCTACACACCAAATATAAATCAATAGTATTTCAGGGCATAATTGTTCTGAAAGGGTTTACGAGAAGTTCTCCATAAGCTTAACAATTTATACAGGGAAGATTAGATAGAATAAATATATTTTTTTCAAAATTATTGAATTTAACTAAGTATGTTCACTGCCCCTATTCTTGGTACTGTAAGATTTAGTTTAAAATAGTGCTAGTGCTACCACAAAAGCCATAACAATATATGACTCCGTAAGTGCAAAATTTTCTTTGAAATACATGTATTAAATAAAGAGAAAAACAAGAAACAGGAGTTTCATTGAATTTCAGCAACACAGTTTGCTTTATAAATATTTCATATTGCTGCCTTTTAAAATATTTGGGGCACAAACATCCAACATGTATGTTTTGATCATCATTTAATGATTAATTTACTTGACAGTGAATTACTGATTATTTTCATCTTAGCTGTTCACTACCTATCAGTCTACCACCCAGTGTTCTATGAAGGCAGTTTGTGACACTTTCTTCTTCCAAACAAACCTTGACTCACCATTTCCTCTGGGGACCTTCTGAAATGCTGGAGAAAGAATGCTTATGTCAGCATGCTATGAAATTTTCAAGCAAGTTTTCTGTGGTATCTTAACACTATCTTGTCTTAGGACATAGGAAATTATTCTGGCCTTAATATTGTCCATAAGGAACACTTATCTGTGAGAATATCAGTGACATTTATGAGTATCACTTCATTTTCCACACTATAAATTTTGTAATTTATTGTGGCATATTTATTTTAATGTAGATCATTCCTTTCTTTATCTTATAATATATAATTATGTCCATTATTACATATCTGAACTAGTTTTTATTCTAGTTTATATCTATACATCTAGTCTCATTCTCCTATTTTTGCATAGAATGGCCTCTGACCATGTTATTTTGCTTACATTCAATCTTACTGATTGAAAGTAGAAGCAAGCATCTGACTCATTCACAAAAGTATCTCCTAGGGTAGTCATTTAATTTACTATAAATGTGCTATGAATTATATTTTCTATGTATCTCCTTAGTAATACAGTCAAGGTGGTATGTTATACTGACCTTTTTCCCAAAAGAATGTATATAGATAGCCTGCATTCACATCAATTTCATTCAAGTATAGTAGAAAAAGTATTATAAAATATTTATAATTTTGAAGAGAACAAGAGACATTATGCCAGCCATTGTTGATTTTCCTATTGTCTGGTTCTGAAGGCCTGTAATGCCTTCATTATTCTGTTCTGATCAGTTTTATTTTGTTTTGTATGAATTCACTGTGTGTGAAGATATAGACAACTATTTAGAAGAAAACAAGAAACATTATGGTAGCCACTGTAGATCTCCTGTTGTCTTGCTTTGAAATATGTCACCTACATTGTTTTCTTCTGATATGCTTTGTTCTGTTTTGTTATGTTTAGTTTTACCTTCTTTAAAATAAAAAAAAAATTTTAAATTATTAAAGGGAGCATCAGATCCAACAGTGTTGAGAATCATAACCATAGAGGTAAAGTAATAAACAAGATGGACCTGCACTCTTCTCATAGAAACTCAGATATTTTATAAAGTTCCAAAGAGGCTAGGAATAAAACAAATAACTACTTACATTGCAGTATGATAAGGAAGATAATACAAGAATAGTATTCATTTAGTGTCTGACCTGGATGAGGAGGGTAAGGAGAAGATACGGTAAAAGAAGAAAGAGATAATAGGGGTTCAGCCCATTAAGATAAAAAATGAAGTTGGCCACAGCTATCATTACATAGATCTATTTTCTATCTAAAATCTTATTACTGTGATCTCTGAAAGATCACCAGTATTTGGGATTATTGTTGTATTAGTCAGCTTCCCATTGCTATGACAAAATACCTGAGAAAAGTAATTTAATACAAGAGATTTACTTTGCCTCACAGTTTTGGAGATTTCACCCCATGGTCACTTGGACTCATCATTTTGTGCCTGTGGCAAGGCAGAACATCATGGCAGGGAGCTCATGATAGAGCAAAGCTGTTCACCTCATAGTGGCCAAGAAGAAAGAGAAGGAATGAGAGAGGAAGCGGGGGAGGAAGGGAGAGCCAGGGAAATGCAGTGAGGGATGAGGCTACTACTGCTATTCTAAAGCACATCCCCAATGACAGCTTTCTACTACCAGGTCCCACCTCGTAAAGATTCTATCATATCCTGCAGCATCACAGGCTGGTGACTAAAGCTTCAACACATGAGACTTTGGGGGGTCACTGCAGATCCAAATCATAACAATTATCCCTACAAACACTAGACTTAATTTAAAAAGTTATTGGTTTTATATCACTAAGTTCTTGATCCAGTGAAATTCTGAACCAGGCGGTCTTCAACAAAGGTTTATTTTCTTGTGTAAGCCATTCAGTCAAAGTAGGCTCCTCCTTCTGTCACCCAGCCAAGACCAAAGTAACATGAAGGAGTTAGGAAAAAATAAATAAAAACAATAGAAAAGTCACAAGTAGCCAGAATTCTCCTATTCCAAGGTAAGCCCACTTATGGAGCCTTGATAGTTACCTGATATCTTTACAAAGGATAAATAAGCAGAAGAAATACCTAAGAATTAGACTAATGGTCACAAAATCTCTACTCCACAACTTATTTCCTCTCCCTCTTTTTTATTGTACTTGTTTTTATTTAATCCTGTTGGCAAGAGAGAGAGAGACAGAGAGAAAGAAAGAGAGAGAAAAGAAAGAAAAAGATTTAAAAATTGTATAGGTAGAGAATGTTGTATAAAACAGTAAATATTTTAAATAAATTAATAAAATATGAAGTTATGCTTTGTCTCTAAAGTGAAGTCATCTTTGTCTTTTCTTATTCATATGTGAATGATAAAAGTGAAGTTATATGCCCATATCCATATTCAAGATATAGTACATACTGCCTGCATTTTCTGTATTCAGTAATGGGTATTTGCAAAAGAAGTCAGCAGCCATGTGAATGCTTTCTACTTTAATTGCACTCTGTAGCACTATAAACCTTTTGTTTTGTCTCCCACTGAAGTATCTCAAACAAAAACAGAATTTTCTAATTAACTCACTGGAGACTTATAAGAATATAATGGAGATAACTTGTTCTTGTTTTGTCATTTAAAAGTAATTAAACAAAAGTTCCTTGTTTAGAAATACATTAAGGTCCAATATATATTTTAAAAGTTATATTTTTGGTATTTCACTGGTACCAGTAGTTGAAAAGTTAAGTCACTGGGTGTAGTTTGGAGTGGGTAGCTTTAAAAGTTATCATTATTAAAGCTCATTTAAGTACTACTTTCTAAAGGCAGATATATAAAGCAGCTGAGAAATTTTGCAGCTATTCAGTAAAGGAATGCTATTTCATTATCTCTTATCCTTAACTCCACTTTTTCAAATATCTTTTAAAAACCACATTTTAAGAGTGTCAGTATTGATTTAGTAAAACATAGGACAACTTGATACATACTTTGTACCAGTAATATATTACCTATAAGGTTTAGACTTCAGTTAATTTCATTAGCCATATCTTATCATAAATTTATCACAAAATTAGGTAATTACACTGAAAAAGATTTTCTTAACTTAAAATTAGATAAACTACTTGGAAAAGTACAATAAATATAATCTTTTTTCTTCAGTTAGATTATGCAAATTATGGAATCCAAGTTGCAATTTTATTTTTTTTCAAGTTGCAATTTTCTTAATTTCCTAATTGGAAAGAGAAGTGTGAGATCTCTTTGAAACTTAATTTTATTCATGAGGAACCAATATACTTGAGACATTTGATTTATGAAATTTTAGTTGAATTCAAATTTAACATAATGAAATTAGTTAAGTAAAACTACAAATGACAGCTATGTTCCTTAGAAACATAGAATCTCAGACATGAGAAACATCTAAATTTTATGATCTCCAAATTTTTTTCATGTCTTATTGGCATACAAGCTTATGTTTATATATATGAAAGTATCATAAACACATTCATATTTTAATCTTCAAACATCTTTTCCACAATATAATATTATTCGCATTATTCAGATAAAAGACTGAGAGGGGAGTTAAATGGGTTTGCATGCCAAAACTCAAAGCATAGGTCTTATCCTCAAGTCCAAATGTGGCCTTCGTCCATGTGAAAATATTCTATTAGCATTGTATAGCATGGGTGTTTCTCAGCATGTGGTGCCCAGCTTGGCCTTGTTGGCATCATATAAGAGCTTAGAAGCTCAAACTCTTGGGGCCTCACCCAAAAAGATCAGAATCAGAGAAGGGGAGGTAAGGCCCAACAACCTATATTTTACCAAGATTTCCGACGGATTCTGATGGGCCCTAACATTTGAGAACAAGTGTTACAGACCTTTATTTTTCTCTGACTCAATTAAAATGTTACACCCAAAGCAGTCTCACAGTGTCATAGGTTTTGTTCATTTTTTGAGGTGAGGGAGTTTGGTTTTTGCTTGTTTGCGGTACTGGGACTGAAACAAGACTTTGCTCATCCAAATCCTCTACAACCAATCTACATTTCCAGCTATGTCACCAGTTTTGAGTAAGGGTTTATTAAGGTATATAAAAAAGATCAGTCATTATTTGAATATGTACCACCTGGCAAAAACTGTTCTATGTATTTTCACTCCTTGAATCATCAAATAAGGCCCATGAGATGGCTCTCCCTACTCTCTATCTAAGCATGGAGAGCTTGGGTGATTTCCCTAAGGCTCTTTGAGACTAGGGGTAACGTATCAGTTACTTTCTTGTTGCCGAGACATAGCACTGACACTCACAACTCTAAGGAGGAAAGGTTTTGCTCACAGTTCAGAGAAACTGCAGTCCATAGTTGCTGACTTCATGGCAGAAGGGCATGGCAGAAGAGAAAGAACTCATGGCATGGTGACAGGAAGCAAAGAAAACAGTCAAGAAAGAAGGGAAAGAGACAGACCTTTGCAGGCTGTGCCCCCACCCCATCACCCACCTCCTTCTACTAGGCTTTACCTCCCAAAACACATTTAGCTATAAAGTCATCAGTGCATCCCTTCATAAGCCAATAACCACCCAAAAGCTCTGCCATGATCACATGAGGCTTTGAGGGGACCTCTGTACATAAACCATAACAGGTAAGCAACAAGAAGAAGTGGAATTTGAGAAACCACACACTTAGGCACTCCATATACCACAGGATCTGAGGATTCATGTATTCAGCAAGTATTCATTAAGAGAGCACTGTATGGTGCAATGGGAAATGCATTCAGTTTTGGAGTTAGACATACCTGGAGTTGAAGCAACCAGTCACTTAATAAAAATACATTTCAATTGTGGGTGAGAGACTAAGCAAATTGTTTCTAGAATCCAAATGTGTATTGTGAACTAGTAAGTTGAAATATTTCTTTAAAGTTTATTTTCCTGAGATAGTCTTCTGCTTCAGGCTTGCATGAAACATTAAATACTAAAGAAAAAAATGTTATGCCATACAAAATTGTTATGCCATAAAACTTATAAAAAGGTAGCAATATATAAGAAATCTAATTCGAAATCTAATTGGAATGTTATTTTCCCACTAGCAATGATATATTTTATTGTTTCCAACTGTTTTCATTTTGTAGTCTCCATGTTCTGAAGAACACTTTTCCACCTGAGAGAGCAAAGGCACAAATACTTTACCCAAAAAAAATCAGTTTATATCAAAATATAGCTATGCACAAGAATCTTTAATAGCCTCCTAGTGTCAAGCAACTTACAGCTTCAGGTCCTTTGCATTTGTTCTTTCTGCTTACTCAGTAACTCTTTCCAGATGTTGATGTGATTTGCTCCCTGACTTGTCTCTACTTATACTTAATCTCCTCAGCATAACCTTCCCTGAACCATCTTTTTTTGTTTTTGGTATCAGGGATCGAACTCACAACCTCACACTTACCTGGCAGGCATTTATGCCACTGAACTAAATTCCCAGCCCTCCTGAACTATCTTTAAAATAAAAAGTTTACTGCATTACTCTCTATCCCAAATCTATGTTTTTCTTTTTATCCTTAGGACTTTCACTTGTCTCCTGTTATTTGTTCATTTGTTTATTTTTAATTTTCTGCACTCCTCAAGGGAAGATAAACTCTCCATGAACCAAGACTTTGATACTATGCTATTTTTCTTAGAGCTAGAACAACGTGTGACACTGCTATATAATAGTTATTGTTAATTATTGCTAATTTTCTTTAACATCTTTATTTGTTTTAATATTCAGTATGCTGCAGAATAATCAGCTGAGACAGGTACCCACAGAAGCTCTGCAGAATTTGCGAAGCCTTCAATCCCTGTGAGTATTGCTGAAACTGCAAAACATTCCAATTTGATTTGGGTAGAACATGGAAGTAAACTGATTATTTCACTAGTCAGTGAAATAAATCGTGAGAGTCCATTACAGCAACAATTCTTCACATTTTCATTAATCACTATATATGAGGGGCTCCAGTGTTGGAATTTGAGGTTTGGAGACAGAGATTCAATTATAGCACCTGCGGTCAAAAGCCTTCTTCATGTGTATTGGTGTTTCAGGGGAAAACATCACTTTCTCAAACTTATTCAAAATTCCCCTTAATATTTTGGTTTCTGAATTTCAAAAATACTTTTTATTTAGAAAAATGGGCATCACATCTAGATATCATAGCATCTTAAATTTATTTGTTTTGTGTCTAAGTTGTCTGAGCTGGTTTGTGATCAAATTTTGCTGAATCAAATAAGGACAATATTTTACGTTTTGCATATACGTTAGGGATCTTAAAATCAGGAAACTAAGATCTTTTAGCATGTTCTGAAGCACTTCTACTAAACAATTCTACAAACCAAGAGCTTCCTCATCACCTTACCAAGTTACACAGTCACAAATAATCCCACAGTCATCCCACAGAATATATTTTAAATTCATATACCACAGTGCATGTGCGCACACACACACAGATATACAGTATTCCATCCAGTCTGATGTCCCCATACTTTGAATCCATTTCTTTTTCAGAGGTTTCCAACCCACCCCCCAACACACTACTGAACTACTGAAAATATTTTTTAAAAATTATTCCTCACAAAAAGATCATTCTCAACAGCTAGATGTTTTAGAACTTAGATTGAGAGCAATCGTTTTTGGTGATTATGTGACAGGCCTAAGCTACCGCTATTCTGTCAGGAAATCTTCTCTTCAGAATGTGTCAGTGTTTAAAACACTGCATGATTTCTAATATACACAAGTGAAGTGTGTATTCTAATATTACACTTGAGATTATTGTCTATCAAACAAAATACTGCTTCCTGGTTTTGAATGATTAGAAAGATAAACGCATTTTTAAAAACAAATAAACATTGCGGATTATATTTGAAAATCTCCATAAAGAATACATCAGTTTTTTTAAAAAGCCATTGGTTAAGAATTACATACAATTTGCTTCGTGGTTTCTACTGAGGTGACTCAGGAGAAGGGAGAACATGAGATTTGGAGATGATACTGTCTTCCTTTGATTTTTTTTTTTTTTAATGAAAGGAAATCTGTGCTTGAGATCATTTTAAGGTTTTTTAGACCAGTTAAACAAAGTGACTTCCTAGGTTCTCAGCAGTCTATAGATAACAAGCCCACAAGAGCCCCTTTGTGGCATGGGATGGGCCTGTTGCATTTCCAGGAGCTCCTTAATGACCTGACAGTATCGCTCGTCCTTTGTTGAAAAAGCCTTTACCTGAAGGAAAGAAGCAGCAGCTGAAAAGTGAAATAGCTTCAGGTTGAGCTGTCTGTAGGGGAGCAGGGATCTAGTGGCTAAATAGAATCGAGATAATGGCGGTGACCAATGAGAACTCTAAACAGCTGGGAGGTAGGCAGTAGATAGAAGGATAAGTGTTTGTAACCAAAACCCCATCAGCTAAAAAAGATCACAAACAGAAGTGAACCCTTTGAGAAAGAGAAAACCATGAATCTTTTGTTCACTTGAATTGAGTGGTACTTCTCTGATAGAGGTGTTCAGATTTAGTTTCTCGCAGTCTAGATATTTACTGTTCACCAGGTGTTTCCTGCATTGGGTTTCTGGTTCACAAAAAGAATTGTGTTCTGAAACCTTATAAATATATAAATATACATATATATGTGTGTGCATTCCCTGTGAAGAGCTCCAGGAGTTCATTATATAGTATGACACCACATCCAACCTGAAACATTCAGAGACACCCAGTCTCCAGTTGACAATGGATTGTCTCAAGTAGGTTATATAATGCTAGACAGAGTTTCCTTCGTCCAGAGCACACACAGCCAGTTTACGCTAAGAGGTGTTGACAACATGCGCTGGTGTGCCACTTTTTCTCACTGATATTTTTTATACTACTTTGATACAAGAATTGAGACTTACCAAAAAACATTACAGTCAGAAGATGCATTCATTTTCCCACAAATGACTCAAATGTACCTTTATAGCAGAGTAGCATTCTGTTGTATATAAAACCACTTTTTAATTTATCCATTCATCTGGTGATAATAAATTTGAGTCATTTGTAGGAAAATAGATACACTTTGAGACTGCAATGTTAACTGAGATAAATCAGACACACACACACTTAAATATCCATGGTTTCTCTTATCTGGGAAACTCAAAGTACAAATAAGGAAATAAAAATATAGATAAAAGGAAACAGAAAGATAGATCTTTTGCAAATAGTAAGGGGACCAACAAAGATTGAGGGAAAGTAGAGGAAGGGAAGGTAAAAGAATTAAAATGTGTTATGCACATATACCAGTTCCCCAAGAAGAATGTAATCATCATTTATGGCAAATGTGTACTAATAAAAATAAATTTTAAAACATAGAAAAATTTTTTAAATTATTGTAAACAAAGACTTAACCACCAGTCCTGCAGGCCTCACTTGCCAGTTGAGGATGCCTTCTTCCTTGGGCACGCAGTAAGCCAATTTCAGAGGTTTAAGACACAGCAAACCCCTTTAAAGTTTCACTATTATCTCAGGTTTAAAATGTGTAATTGTATCTTTCCTGCTTTCTTTAAGCAGTTCCAAAAGAAAAACGTTAGCTTTGGATTTAATTGTCATCACAAACATGTATTCATCCATTCTCCATTAGTGTTCCAGGCCGGTCAGCAAGAGCAATGACAAGCATAGTACTGTCTCTTCCACACATCTGGTAGCTGGGGACCCTCTGTTCACCTCATTTCTCATTATGGTCGACAGTCAACACTTACATTGTTGCTTACGCTTGTTATTGCACAATTCCTCTTTTTCTATTGTCTCGAATTCCCTTTATTTTCTCCTGCTTTATTATTTTCCTTCTGTTGTATGTTTATTCTGTAAGAAACACTCTGCACTTACCAGGGTCTGTCTGCTCAGCGTGCCCATACATGGCTGGTCTTGTAACTTTCTGCAGAGGTGCTTCTCAATGTTGGCTGCCAATAAACACCTGGAAAGTCCCAAAACTTAAAGAGTGTACCCCAGAACTATTACAATCAGCATCTCTGAGGATGGGGCCCAAGTACTGGTGCCTTCTAATTGGTTTTACTGTATAGATATTTGTGTTTATCGTAAAGCAAAGATTAGGAAACTGAATCTCTTGCGGCACTGTCTACAACCTATTCTGAATTTTTTAAAAACTGAAATAACAAAATCCATACCTTGCCTAAGCTAATCGTTTACGTAGGATATAAAGTCAAGCATTGCCTTGTTGTTTTGAATTGAAAATAGTTCACATCTGCCCATTAATACTACTGATAATCTAGGGGAAATAGAGATCACATGTTGTGTCATGCTGCTATTCGAATGTGGTATGTGGGCCAGTTACATCAGCACTATCTGAGCTGTGTAGAACCTGGGTCTCAGGTTGGTCAATCTTAATAAAAATCTTAACTTTAACAAAATCCTTTGTATGCAAAAATGTATTTACAAAATTAAACATTTAGGGTTATATTGACTAACCTGGTGGTCAAAAAACTAAAAACAGAAATGCTGAAATAGATCACTTGCATCCTTTGCTCCATGCATACAGACTTGGCTTCACTGAATGAATTTTAAGAAACTCGAAATATTGCAATTGGTAACATTGCTATGAGTGAGGAGGAGTCAAACTGTACTCAAGTTTCCAAGAATTAATTTTCCATTGACTCCACATAAACAAAAAATGTTGTTCATAATGAAAACATGTAGGCACATTTGTAGTTTTTAACTCTGTCCTGATGCTTATAAAATTCTTGGCTAAACAGTAAAGGCACAGGCCCATGTGCCAGAGACCAGCAACCCAGAGCCTGCCCTACACAATGTGTAGACTTGGCTTTTGACATGCCAATGACTGCCCAGACACCAACTGAATATTTTGTAAAGTAATCAAATGTAACCTAATTTCCTTTATGTTTTTGGATGGGAATGTGGAATGTAATCAGAATTCACAGTGAATTATATTACACCAAAAAACTTTTGGCATTCTAGACATTTGAGGACTAGGGTCAGATTACAGTGATTTGATGGAAACTCAAAACTTAACCCTCCCATACACTCTGACCCTTGTATTAATAGTTTAAAAAAGTCAGTCTATGAAATATAACTGTCTAACATGTGATGATCATTAATAAATTTAAAGCGTCTCATTTTCACTTGTGAAGTTCAAGATGACAAAATAGAATTACACATTCATGTTTGTCTACTTAACTGAAGTATTACTGGTTTTCATTCCAAGTGTGCACTAGCGAAGCTAATTGTGTAATATGCACAATCGCAAAGAAAGTGGGTGGGTGAATAGAAAATGAAGGGAGAATTCAATATATCCTAATTATTGTCTATGTTTTCCAATTAGCAAATACACATCTTCAGCATGCAAGGTCATATTTAAAACCTAAGTGGAAGGTGTAAGTCCTGCCTGGAGCACAGTCCACTCAGACATCTTGTAATATCATCATCAGGGCTACAGATTGTTTCCCTGAGCCTTGTGTAATGTCAATAAATTCATCTAGACTCTTCACAGTAAATTTTTGCTTATATATAAGTCAAAAAGAAAGCAAGGTGAATGAATGAGGAAGAATAGACACAGCTCAGAGTATGGAGCAAAAGTAAGGCAAGCCTAGAACCAACAGCAACTTTCCCATTAATTTCCAAAAGTCTATTGGATAAGAGAGTAGCACAAGACAAGGAAGTGTAAGCAAGAAGAAAAGATGAGATAACCAAGAGGACAAGATTAAAGGATTAGTGGGGCTTTTTAAAAACTATTTGGGCTGGCGATATTGCTCAGTGGTAGAGTGCTTGCAAATGATCTTAAGAAAGTAAAATCAAATCCTACACAGTAAGACTTTACCATAGTATTTGTTTTTGCGGTACTGAACTGAATCCAGAAGCCTTTTCACAGATTTACATCTTCAGCCATTTTTTTTTTCTTGTGACAGGACCTTGCTAAATTATTAAATTGCCCTGGCTCAAACTTACCATCCTCCTGCCTCAGCTTCCCAGAATGCTGGGACTATAGCAGTGAGCACCATACCTGGCTTGTTTTGTTTTGTTTTGTTTTGTTTTTCATAAAAATGACAATATTAGATATAGTACATTGAGATAGAAATGGATTTAGAATCACAAAAAACCAAGGAGTTTGTCCCTTGCACTACTAAGAATTAATTCATTTCAAAGACCCATATACAAATCAGCATCAGGTGAATTCTTTTTTGTGTTGTTGTTGTCTTATTTTTAAACTTTATTTTGAAGAGAAAAAAACACAGAAAAGACAAACAAAAAACCAAGAGACAAACAACTACAAAAACAAAAAATCCAAAACAATAACAATATAGGCTTTTAAAACAAGATGATAGGAATTTAACAATGGTTGTCATACTGAATACTGTTATCTTCAGAAAAGTTGCTTAGATTGCCAGACACAGACATGCAAAATTGATCAGATCATATAAACATTAACTGTTCTTTTCCATGAACCAACAGAATTAGTAGTATAATCATCTTAGCTATCGTTATGTGTACCTATACAAATTTTCCCTTCCTTGTCTCTTTTTCCCTATCCCAGATGTTTTTTTTTTTTCCATTTGAGCATTTTTCCATCTTTCACAATATCTGTTGTAGATTTTGGATCATATTTACTCTTTCAGAAAGACAATTCAGTATTTACACATGAGAGTCTGATTTATTTCACTTACGAATGTGGTCTCAAGTTGCATCCATTTACCTATAAAAGTCTTGAATCAATCCTTCATAGCTGAGAAGTACTCCACTATTTAAAAATACCACATCTTTTTTATCCTTTCCTCAGTAATGACCATTCGGGTTATTTCCTAGATTTCACTATTACAAATTGTGCTGCTATAAACATGGGTGCACATATATCAGTGTGCTATGATGTTTTCAGTTCTTCTGGGAAAATGCCCAGAAGCGGGATACCTTGGTCAAATGGGACTTCTAGTCCTAGCTTTTTGAGGAATCTCCATACTGATTTCCACAGTGGTTGCACCAATCTACACTCGCACCAACAATGCAAAATTGTTTCTTTTTCCCCACAGTCCTTCTAGCATTTGTTATTGGTTGATTTCTTGATTTTTGACCATTCTTTCTGGAGTGAGATCAAATCTCAGTGTTGTTTTAATTTGCATTTCTCTAATGACCAATGATTCTGAACATTTTGAAGTATTTATTTGCCATTTGTATTTCTTCATCTGAGAATTGTGTATTCATCTCAGATACTCATTTTTGAATTGGTTTTTGAATTTGTGGAGCCTATTATTTTTTAATTCTTTTTATGTTCTAGATTGAGTTCTTTTGTCTCAGGGACTGTTGGCAAAAACTTTTTCCCAATCTGTGGGATTTTTTTTCTCCTCTGTTAGTGATTTCTTTTGATGTAAAGAAACTTTTTCATGAGATACAACTTGATGATTTTTTTTAAGTACTTCCCATGTGGTTTAGTTTTTGTTCATGAACTCTCTGCCTACCCCTATATCACTGAGATTTCTACCTACTTTGTCTTCCAGTAGATTTAGTGTTTCAGCTTTCGTATTTAGATCCTTGTTGTATTTTGACTTTAGTGCATGGTGATAAGCATGGGTCTAGTTTAAACCTTCAGCATGTGGAAAGGCATTTTTCCAACACCATTTATTAAAGAGGCTTTCTTCTAGTGAACATGTTTGGCCCTTTTGTCAAAGATAAGGCAACTACCTGTGTTTGCAGTTGTGTCTGTATCTTCTATTCTGTTCCATTGATCCTCAGATCTCTTTTTTTGCCAGCACCAAGCTGATTGTATTACACTAGCTTTGTAGTGTAATTTCAAGTCAGAGATTCCAGTGCTTCTAGCCTTGCCTCTGTTGCCCAGGATCTCTTTTGCTATTCTAGCTTTCTTTTGTTTCCAAATGAATTTTAGGAAAGATTTCTCTAGATCTGTGAGGTATGCTGGTGTTCTTTTGCTTGTGATTGCATTAAATCTGTGTAACAGTTTTGGGTGTATGGCCATTTTCACTACATTTGCTCTTCCTTTCCATGAGCAGGGAATAGCTTTCCATTCTTTGAGATCCCCTTTGTTCTCCTTTTTCAGAGAACTGTAATATTCAATATATAGGTCTTTTACTTCTTTGAATCCTAAGTATTTCACTTTTTTAATGATATTTGAAAGGTATTGTTTCCCTGATTTCAATCTCATTGACTTTGTTGTTTGTGTACAGGAATGCTATTGATTTTTGAGTGTTGACTTTGTATCCGGCTACATTGTTGAATTTGTTATTACATCTAGAAGTCTTTCAATGGAGTTTTGGGGTCTTCTATGTAGAGTACCATGTCATCTGCAAATAATGATAATTTAACTTCTTCTTCTCCTTCCCTTATTCTTTTTATATCTCTTTCTTGACTACTGATTTGGCTAATGTTTCCAGAACTATATTTAATAGGAGTGGTGATAGTGGACATCCTTGTTTCGTTGCTGATTTTAGGTTGAAAGTTTTCAATTTTTTTCCATTTAATATGATGTTGGCTGTTGATTTGTTATAGAAGGCTTTTATCAGATTGAGGTAAAGACCATCTATTCTGATTTTCTGTAGCATTTTTGTCATGAATGAGTGTTGGATTTTACTAAAAGCTTGTTCTGCATCTGTTGAAATGATCATGTGATTTTTGTCTATGGCTCTTTTAATATAGTGTATGTTATTGTTTATTTATTGTTTATTTACTGTTTTGCATATGTTGAACCATCTCTGCATTCCTGGGATGAATCCTACTTGGTCGAGGTGTATAATCTTCTTTATGACTTGCTGCATCCTGTTTGCTAGCATTTTATTAAGGATTTTTGCATCTATGTTCATTAGAGAAATTTTTTTTATAATTTTATTTAAAGAGGAAAAAACAAAACAAAATAAAACAGAATAAAGGGTAGCAACAATACAGTATTCCAAGGAAAAAAGGAAAAGTACAACAACAATAAAACCTAAGAAATTATTACTTGACTAATTACATACTGACTTCTTGGAAATAGTTGTTCAAATTACAAAGTTAAAACATGTAAAGTAG
>PVJX010014741.1:0-44172 GCA_004027295.1 Dolichotis patagonum | reverse complement strand
TTTTATTTGAAAGAGAATAAAACAAAAGAGGGCAGTACAGAGCAGATCAGAACAGGACAACATAGGCAACACAGTACTTTACATTAAGACAACTGGACATCAACAGTAGCTAACACCATATCACTTACTCTGCTATAGTTGAGCATAGTTTCAAATACAATAATATCAAACATAACACAATAGTATAAAGCCATGCATATAGTGAAAGGGCTTTCTGAACTGAATAACAGAAAATGATCAATGGGTACTATAATATCTCATTTTCGATAAAAAAATTTTGTTTGAACTATCATACATATTCAAATTCCAATAAGACACAATGTGATAGATAGAACCAATGGTAGTAGAACAAAAGAAGCATGGTAGGAATTCTAAGAAAGATGATATTAAATCAGCAATAGCTGTCATAATGTTTTGTTTTCTTCAAAACAGCTGTTCATATCATCACGCATGATATAGTCAAACGAAACAGGATAAAACCATTCCAACTGATGATTGAAAACTTTACTCCAAGGCTTTTAACACCATCGCTGGTGTCTTACGCCATGCTTCGGTACTGGAGTCTCACTCCCTGGAGGCGACTGTTTTCAACCTTTCTAGATGTAGCTTCTAGGGTGGTTAATTGGATGCATCAACTTGTGTGCACTACAGGATACCCAGTTTAGTCAAATATGATTTGCGTGGGTTCTGCGGGATGAGATTAACAGTGCAATTGGAAGACCGAATAAAGCAGACTTCCTGCAGTGCAATTGGAAGACCGAATAAAGCAGACTTCCTAACATGAAAAGGCTTCAGTCAGTCCATGGAAGACCTGAAGAGAACAGGCCAACTTGGCAAGAGGGAACCGCTCTGCCTGGTTCAGGCTTGGTAAGAGACCATCACCTTCGCTGACTTGCTGAAGTAGGCAGCTGTAAGAAGCCCATGTGGCAGAGGAAGGTGGGCTCCAGCTGACAGCCAGAAAAAAGGTGGAGCCCACAGCTATAAAACCCCAAGGAAACGACTCCTGCCAATGCCTTAACTGTACCTGCAATCTGATCTTTCTCGAGTCGAGTCTGGTGACAGCACAGAGTCATGCAGAACTTGGACTGAAGCCTTTGGGGACACTAAAGCACAGAACTTTTGCTAAGCTTTGCCTAAGCTCCCATCACAGAGAGACCAAAGTAAAAATGTACCAGGGCTTAGGTCATTAGACATCTGGTAATGTGTTATGCAGCAGTGGGAAACAAGTATAATGGATGGTTTCCTTAATATTATTTTCCAAATTTTTTATTAAAAGTTTAAGTTTGTGGGGCCTGGGAATGTGGCTCAGGGGTAGAGCACTTTCCTAGCAAGTGTGAGGCCTTAGGTTCGATCTCCAAACACTGCAAAAAGATAGACATCAATTTTAAACTTTTATTATCTACTTTTCATGTTAATTTCCAATCATTAAAAAAAAATCAATACGATTCAGTTCCAGGGATGGAGGAAAGGTAGGGAAAATAATTTGAGGTATGAGTCACAACTTTGGGGAACAAATTCAGACACAGAGCGCTGGACAGTTTCATCGTGTGAACACCTCTGACTGCACTGGACTACTTTACACAGCCCAGAATGGCCTAGGTCTGCCACTCAGTGCAGCTTCTTGATACAATCAAGAGACCTAGTAAACATGAGAAGAATGGAACACATTTTCTTACAGTAAAATTTTTATTATTAAAAAGAATATACTGTAAAATAACAAAAGGATAGCACAGTAAAATCAATACTAAATCTACAATGTGGGAAAATGTACAGTGACATGGTCATTTATGATCATTATTAAGTATGATGTACATGTGTCATTGTCTGTGCTATGCCCTTTATGACTGGCAATGTGGCAGCTTTGTTCACACGAACATCACCACAAACATGATTAATGCATTACACTAAAACTTTAAAACTCTGTATTGAAAAATTTTTTCAGCTCTATTATAACCTTATGAGACCACTGTCATCAATGCAGTCCATTACTGACCAAAATGTCATTAAGCAGACTGTGACTTTAACAGAACAAAAAAAATGACACTCTGTAATGTGTTGCTAGGAATCTTCCAGAGACATGAGTGAAAAATACAAACTTTGCATTGTGAAGTTTGCACAGCATACAATTCTAACACTCACAGTAACAGACAATAAGCAAGCAACATTGTTAGGCGCTTCATTAGCAGTTATTCCATCCCATATGGCAGTAGAGTGTGGTCACTTCACTTGAGTTGATTCTCTCTTAGTTTTGAAGTGAAATATAAGAGACCACTGCTCTTCACATAACAGAATTTCACAGAGCAGAGCTTCTTCCAAACTACACACAATAACCCCTGACACATACCAAGTGTCCCAGGACCAGAAAACAAACCCTTACAAGTACCACAGAGAGTCAGGGGGAAATGTTCATTCTAAAGAAGGAATGTTTGTCCACCGCGACTCAGCTTCGCCCTTGGCAGTTTGCTGTTATCATCGGTGTTGCAAGGGTTGTGTGGGCTACAGGTGACCCATGCTGGGTGTTTCCATAGCCTTGGCTCCTGGTTTGTTTTTTGTGATCTTCTGTTTTCTATGTTACTAGTCTTTGTTTTATCAACATGATTGGTGGCCAATATGGTGACTCAAGAGGATACCTGAGAGGAGTAAAAAGAGGATTCTAGACTTAGTCCTAAGGTCAGTTCTCACAAGGCTGGCAGTAAGTATAGTCTTCTGAGTCATTTTATTGTCTGATTGCAAAAAGTGAAAGAAAGAAAGAAAGAAAGAAAGAAAGAAAGAAAGAAAGAAAGAAAGAAAGAAAGAAAGAAAAAAGAAAGAAAGAAAGAAAGAAAGAAAGAAAGAAAGAAAGAAAGAAAGAAAGGGAAGGAGGAGAGGAGGACACGGAGAGGAAGGCGTTAGGAGGGGAAGGGAAGGAAGGGCACAGTGAAGAGCTGGGCAGCAATCACCTCATTTCAGCCAACAATAAAATCTGTGTGCTTGTTTCAACATAGAACTATTTATGCAGCAAAAAAGCAAATATAATTTTCACACTTTTTTTACAAGTATCATATTAAAGGGGTGCATATCATTTACTTTTACTTTTAAAAATAATGCTTTGTGCATACAAAGCTTATAAAAGAAAAATATACATGATGATTTTATAACCCGTATGTCATAATAATTTTGTAACTATGTTTAAGCCTGATTATGTCAAGCAGTAAACAAATGTTTCTTCAAATTCTTGATTAAAACTCTCTTAGGTTTATTTAATCACATCGTTTTGGGTTGTGGTATTAGTACTCATAGTACTCAACAGCATCAATAACTTCTCCTGTTGAAAACATTAATTACAATTAATTTACAACTTTTATTTAAATTAAATCTTCAGAGCTTACCTTTAGGAAATTAAATTCCATTTTGACTTAAGATAGTTATTTAATGGAAATTTATTATGCTTGTCTCATGAGTTTTAAAAAATTATGAAAGGGAAAGAAAGTAATTAGTTTTTAACTGCCTATATTTTATAAGAAAGGCCAAGAAAAATCAGTTTTTTATATAAAGAGAGTTCACTCTTGCACATACCATATTTTGTCTCACAAAAATGTATGCTAAGACAGTTAGGTTGTTTCAGGACAAATAATGACTTTCAATGCCATTATCATCCCTGAAATCTGTGAATATGTTACTGTGTATAGCAATGGGGATTTAACAGATTAAATTTAAAGTTTTACAGGCAATAAATACATAGAAAATGTTCAACAGCACTGGCCATTCGAGAAACAACTAGAGATTAAAACAACTTTGAGATTTCATCTCACCCCAGAAAGAATGGCTATCCTCAAGAGATCAGCCAAGAACAAAGGCTGGAGAGGCCATGGGTGGGGTGTGTTGCAAGAGTGTAATCTGGTACTATTATGGAAATTAGGAATAAATTCCTCATAAACCAAAAATATGAATTCTGTTTGACCCATTGATTCCCATTCTAGGGTATCTTCCCAAAAAAGTTAAAGAAATGCTATACCCCAGTGATGTATACATACCTATGTTTACGGCGGCACAATTCCTAATAGCTAGCACTTAGAAGCAGCCTCTATATTCATCAGCAGATGAATGGATAAAGAAAATGTAGTATGAATGCACAATGGAGTAGTACTTTGCCATAAAGGAAGATAAACTCAAGTCATTTGTAGGAAAATGGATGCACCTTAAGACTATAATATTAAGTGACATAATCAGACACACAAGCTTAAATATCACATGGTTTCTCTTACATGAGAAACCCAATATATAAAGTACAAAATAAAAGACAGACAATAGGAAAAAAGAGAGAGAAAAATTACTGTAGTCAAATATAGACAATGTATCTAAAAGTGTGGCTTGATTTAGTGTAACTGTCTTATGTGTTTTATATGGTTTTTGGACTGTTAGTCTGGCTATCACTCTGTATTTATGATAAGGTCTTGTAAAAGAAGTAAATGAATCTGAACTTAGCAAAAGAAAATTTAAGAGTGAAAGGAAAATAAAAAAGAATTGAGACATGTTATATGCATGTACCAGTTCTCCACAATGAATGAAATCATTCTGTACTGCACATGTACTGATACAAATAAAAAGTTTTTAAAAAATAAAATAGATTCAAGGTTTTGTAGTTAGTTTGTTTGTTATGGTACTGGAGATTGAACTCTGGGTCTTTGCACTTAATTACATCTCCAGCCACCTTCCCTTTTATTATTTTATTTTGAGACAAGATCTTACTAAACTGCACAGGATGGGCTCAAATTTGAAATCCCCTTGCCTCAGGCTCCCAGAGAGGTAGGATTACAGGTATGCACCACCAAGCCCAGTTTAGGGTCTTCAAGTATGGAGACTGGGCTATCTGAACGGGCCTAGTGTAATCACAAGAGTCTGTACGCATGGGAAGGCTGGAGGGAGAGAGGGAAGGAGATGGTGTGGAGCTCTGAATATGTAAAACTGCCAGCTTTGTCTATGGAGCAAAGGGCCACTGGAAGCTGGTAAAGGCAAGGAAATGAATTCATCCCTAGAACTTTCAGCAAGAATGCAGTGGGGGCCCCCAGAACAATCTGAAAATAATGTGCTGTTTTAAGTTTGTGTTCACTTGATAGAACAGCAATAGGAAACAAATGCATAGACCTATTTTGATAAAGTTAAATATATGTGTACAATCCAATGGGTAGCTTTTCTTGAAAAGAAAACCTAAGTTTCCTCTGCCTATAACCACTGATTCACTTGTTGGATATACATACCTGATGGGGAGGGGAACACACAAAAGGAGAGGGTTGGGGTCATAACTCAGAGGCACAAGTGCTTGCCTGGCAACTGTAAGGTCCTGAGTTCAATTCCTGATACAACAAAAATAAGGAGGAGGAGATAATCAGTTGCACAAAATAAATGGATCCCCAGGAAAACAGAAGATCATTCTTGGATTTTCATATCTCCGAATTATGGACCTCTTAAAGCATCATGAGCAACAGATTTTTAAAAGTGTTTACGCAGGATTCCCTGTCCACAGCCCTGCTCAGGGTAGAACAAGTCTGACAATTTGACACGTCATAGGTTGCATGAATGAGTAAAGACCATGGTTTCTCAAACAGAACTCTGGCCGCCGACCTTAAGGAAAGTCTGACACAAAGCCTGGGAGTGACAGTGCCTGTCTCCAGGAACAAAGGGCTGATTGATTCTAGAGGCCACCAGCAGGGAGGCCTGCAGCTCCCAATTCCCACAGAGGTTTGAGGCTGGTTTATCTTAGCTCCTGCCCTGCCTTGGTACTTTGGTGCTGGCTCTTTGGGCAGCGTCTTCCATGCTGTTCACCCGTTTCACTCACAGTTTGGAATCCAGGGCTGCCTTGGTCTTTGATTATCCGCCCTAGCTCAGTGCAGTCTGTTGCCTCTAACTCTGCTCCAAGAGCCCAGCTTCCTTCAGTTCTGCAGCGTCCAGTTCTACAGCTCAAGCCCTCTGGTCTCTCTGTGAGAACAGTCTTCCACTCCGAAGCTGCATTCTTGAGTTAGTGACTGTGTCTGCCACAAGTCAGACCTGGATTGTATCCCATATACTCACCAATGAAGGCTGATCCTACTTGGTGCTAAAAAGGTGGGTGCTAGTGGAAAGTTTTAGATCACTGGGGTATGCTCCTGAAGGGGTTTGTGGGACCCATATCTACTCTGCCTCTTTCCACATCCCCGTCATGGAGTGAACAGTTCACTCTACCATACACCGCCTGTCATGATTGGCTGTCTCACTACAGGCCACAAAACAATAGAGCCAACCAATCAGAGGCTGAAAACTCCAAAACTGTGAGCCAAAACACCTTTCCTCCTTTCAAGTTGATCAACACAGGTGTTTTGTTTTAGTAACGGAAAGGTGATGCTTTAAGTCTCTTTTTTCTCATTGCTGAGACAAAATACCCAACAATAATAAAAGAGGAAAGATTTGTTTAGCTCACAGCTTGTAGAGATTTCAGTCCATAATTGGCTGGCTCCGAGGCAGAGTGGCACATGGCAGAGGGGCAGCAGTTCATAGCAGTAGAGGATGCAAAAGCAACAAGGGCAGGAGTCAGTGTCTTTCTGCTCATTTCATCTTATCCAGACTACTAGGATTAGGGCAGTACCAAACCAATCAGTGGCAGACTTAGTAATAACACATCCTTAATCTTGTCATCACACACTCGAGATTCAGCTACCCCCTGAAAAAGCTCTGTGACCACATGAGGTTTCTGGGGAACATCTAGACACAAACCATAACAGTTGACTAACATATTACCCCACAGACCAAATGCAATGCACTCTTTCTGTCTATAACGTTTTATTGGAACTCAGCTCTGTTTATTTATTTACATATTAACTATGCCTGCTTGAAAATTGTAACTTATGAAATTTTTTTTTTGTACTAGGAGTCAAACTCAGGACCTTGCTCTTGCCAGGCAGGCACCATGCTGATGAGCTATATCTCTGGCCCCAAATTGCAACTTCTGAGCTGAGTAGTTATGATGGATAGCTCTTAGGCTGCAAAATTTTAAATATTTACTATGCTTACTTTAGAGAAAAAAATTCTGGCTTTTTCTGTATACCTCCAAAACTCTTTAAAAGGGTTTTTAAAAAAAATAACTCTTCCCATTGCATCTGCCCGAACAAACTGTTCCGATTGGAATCAAAAGAGAAAATTATTCTTCTAGGTTTGCAACACAGAGGCATTTGCTATTTAACAGTGTTTCTTACCAATATCTAACCTGCTTCATGCCTTGGGATATTACTAATTTATATAAGCCACAATAGCATACAGATTTTTTTAAATACCATGCAAAGAGAAAATACTGCCTTACTAGAGAAAATGCACATTTTAAGTTGCCTGATTAGGCCATTAGAATCTATGAAGAAACATTTTATCTTTATGTTAGGTGAAAGACTTCATTTGAAGAACTTCCGAACAAATGTTTTCAGAGATACTAGAATTCCAGCTGTTCTTACCATGACATCCACTCTTAATAATTTCAAAGAGAATTATGTGTCCAAAATGCATTCCTGCACTCAGTTTTAATTTTGAGGCAAGGGCTCACTGAACCGCTAAGTAATCCAGGCTGGATTCAAACTAGCAATCTTCCTGCCTCAGCCTCCCATCGGCCTGGGATTACAAGTGTGTGCCACCATGCCTGGCTAATCATTGATTCTTAAATCTGTACACAATGACATTGAATCACTTAGACAAAAATCCTAAATCTTCTCTCTTCTCTAAGAAAATTCCCTGTGTTTCAACTGCTGAAATAGGAATTTTATTCACATAGGTCAGCATTATTTATTTTTGATTTATGGACTATCAATTATTTATAGATTACCCAAATTTTACAGTTCTAGTGGGATTTGTAGCCTCCCATTACTTTGGCAGTTTTAAAAATTACCTAACAAATATTGCCACATAAAGAAATATTTGAGTGTCAAATCTAGAGTCTCAAAACACAAATTACCAGAGCCTATTTCTGTGCCTGGCAGAAGGTGGCACTAGAGTCATGCTTGCAAAACCGCTGCTGGCTGTGGAGTCCGTGTTTAATTAGCCGGCCTTCACGCAGCTTGCTAGATTAGGAATCATAACATATGCAGTTTGTAGACTTTAGTAGGTATTTATCAGAGTCAGGCCATCAAACTTCTTAGAGTCGTCCTCTAGAACTTTCGAAATACAAATATTTACTGAAGCTTTGCTACGTGCAAGGCCCTCTCTACATATATATCAGGAATACTCAGTAAACAACGCAGATACGGAAACGTTTCGTCCTCTAATTTGAAAGGCAGATATTAAACAAGTTAAGTCGGAGGCAGTCCCCTGCTGGGGGACCATTGCTGTCCCTCGAAGCAGAGGCATCAATACATATGAACAGGTATGTTAAAGAGACCCCGCCCCAGGTGTGGCGGCAGTGTAAGAGGTTGGCCCCGACTGGCACTTCCGGACACGTCATTCCTTCTAGGCTCTATTTCTTTTCTTCCTCTCTACTGCATTATCAAAGTCCTGTCCCACATGCCATTCGCTCAGTGAGTGCTGTGTCTTCGCCCTTGAGAGCTCAGCTCTCACTTTGGGGCAGGACCACCCCAGCGGGCAACTTAGAAATTTCCTGGAGGTGTTTTTGTGGGTTTCAAATGATTTGGAGAATATTTCTGGTGTTGATGGAGATGGAGAAAAGCTGGGAATCCAGGCTACACCCATCCTGCTTAGGAAAAGCCACTCCTACCCTCATGACCTTCCACGTCCGACGCCACTGTCTCACACGTGCAGCCTGCTTATGATCAGCAAGTGTTTTATGTGTACACAGAGACTTTTGTGTGTTTTTTGTGCAAACTGAATCTTATAAACATTCATCAAGAGTGTCAACAAAAAAACTGGCCATTGTTTGATTTGAAATTTGACCAAAAATTGTCAATCACTTTGGAGCAATTCTTTCACCCAATATTTGAGGCACAGATAAGGCACACTCGGACTGCCTTCACAACTGCCGTATTCACCGGTATTTTGCAGATGGGTGAAAGCTGTGGACCATTTCATGATGTGTCTCGTGTGGACATTTTCATGTGGAAATACATAATAGCTCATTAAAAATTACTTTCCTTGAACTTTGCCACCATAGGAAAGCCAGAGAAATTTTGTCTCAAATTATATTTGTGGGAAAGTTATATTATCTGAGAATTTAATTTCAGAGCAGTAAAACAGACATTATACAATACTTGTTTTCAAAAAGGCATTGCGATGTTGGGGAACCAACACACCAGGGGGGGAAGCAAACGAGGAGACACCAAACCTGGGTTAGCACCTCTCCTCCACATATTATCAGTGTGACCTCAAGCAGTTCTCTCGAATTCCTGTCTTCAGTGTCTTCACCTTTGCAAGGGACACTGCAGTACTTTTCCTGTGGGAAGATGGTTTTTGTGCAGGTTAACTAAGATAATGTTCAAAGCACAATACAATGAACAGCACAATACAATGAACACATAAAGAGTCATTAATTTTACTATTTTTCTGGTGAAAGCAGCAACTGATATATAAATGTTTAGATATTAATAATATCTAATTATATTAATAATATCTAATATTAATAACATCTATTATTATTAGATATTATTTTCCTGATTAGGTAAGGCATCTGTCTTCTGCATGTTAAATGCTATAGTTGAGTGTATATGATATATGCACCTGCAAAAAAGGGTTTTAATTGTTGTTTCAATGTTTAATACTTTACAGTCCAAGAGATCTGTCTTCCGCTCTCTGAGTCCCACTACAAACTGCCTCATCCTCTTAGTTTACATTGTTGCTGCGTCACCCTGAATCAGAGAGAATAAGGAAACGTACTCTGCAACCTAAACTGACAAATAGGAGTCAAGGTCTTACACTGGAGAAGTGAACAGCCTTGACCCCATGTCTTCCATAACCCCCGACCACATTTATCAGAACAAGGTAGGTCATCATCTGAATAAAAACTGCACCCTAAATCAGGTCGAGAAGAAAATTGCTATTATCCTTGAATAAACTAGTAAGCATTTTTATGATTCTTGGTTATTTATTCAACAAATATTTACTTGGCACTTACTTTGAACAAGAGAGCTAGCATGAATAATGACGTATGGAATTATAAATTAGCATTCACTGATTCATTCTTTCAACAAATATACATTATCGTGATAGGCCCTGGGCCAGATGCTAGGAACACAAATATGAATAAGACATGGTTAGTGCCACAAGAATATGAAGCCATGTGAAATAAGCAGCAGAATTTAAAACAATAAACAACCACGATTTATCTCAGGGAAAGTTTGTAAGATGGAATGTAAGCTAATTATTGAGTGCCCGCTGTAACCAGGATACTATAGTATGATATCATGTCAACTACAAATAAACATCCATTTTCATTTAATCGTTATATTCCCCAACATGGCAGATACTGAATTCATTTTTTTTTTTCATTCACATGGAAAATTCCTCAGCAAGACTAGGGTAATTTTTGCAAACTAGTATTAACAACAGCTAGCTTTTACTGATACAAGTATTAATGCATTAAATTTCATTAAAAAATCTATTATTGCTCATGTTCTATAACATGGAAACAAAGGTGAGGGAGGTTAAGTAAATGTTACAGTTTCACACAAGGAGCCCTGGGATAAGCACAATGCCCCGACCATCTGCTCCCACAGCTGCTCTCAGCCCCTCCGGGGCAGTTATCTAGGTGGGACAACCCCAGCCTGACTCAGCCCTCGTGCTCTTCTGTCCTTCCGCATCTGGCTTTCTCTAGCTTGTGTGCATGTCTGGTGACCACGGGTGGGACTTTTGAACTTTTAATGAACTGCGATTGAAAAAGAATTGCATGAGTGGAACTGGTCGGAATAGCGTGAATTGGGCAGTGTTCCCGCAATGGGAAATGCTAGTTACACTTCCGAGACTGGCAGAAGGAAGGTGAATGGAAGAACTAAAGTCCCGCACTTGGGAGAACTTCTCAGACGTGAGTGGAGGGCCTGAGCCTTTTCTTTCCTGGGGTGTTTACCAATTCTGGATGAGGCAAGAGATGGAAATTTGGGGATTGGCCCAGGGAGAGACTATGTTAGGAGACAGAGATAGTGGTATACTGAGGCAGTTACGTCATGGTTTGAATGGCAAAACCAGAAACTTTGGAGGGCTCAAACATGCGAAGAGGTGACTATACAGGACTCCATTCATTCTGAAGTTGCATGAGACAAGGATCTAAAAATCGAAGTCTAATATCACTGAGAAACTGAGATGACTTTGCCATTGGTCTCCAAGTGCTCAGGATAAAAGAACTTGTCAAGCTCTAAATGACAGCCATTGAGGCCACCCGTAGGCAAAGCAGCAAGCAGAGGTAGACTGAGTCCTACCAAACCTAAATGTGGAGAAGTGAAATAAGCAGGACTCCTTAATAGCTTTCAGCTAAAGATGATAGCCTACACCTGTAAAAATTTAGACTGCAAAGATGAACTATCTACCAAAAAAATAAATGTCTTCACTAAGCCTCCCATCTCAAGCTATGGTTCCTGAACATAAATATGAGCAATCAGGAGTGAGCAATAAACTATCATAACAACGGATTCTGGTTCATAGCGTTCTTTAAAATGCCAGCATTTGATGCAGGTCAGTTAGTTCTTCCTGCAGAGCTGATGTTTGCTCTTTTTGAATAGGAAACAGAGACAGATCCTTCACAAATGGGAAGGGGGCCAAGAGACAGGGGAGAAAGAAGACAAGAGGGGAAGAGACTATGAAAGGAATTGAGTTGTTATGTTCACACTCCAGCTGCCTGTGATGAGTGTAATCCTGCACTACAAACACGGACTAATAGAACTGAAATTAAAAATGAGATTTCTGAGCACCATTTGTGATGTAATTTAATGATTTACTGAAAATATTTATTAAGAGAAGGAGTCCTTTTCACCGGCTAACTGTTCGAGGACCTATTCCCTTCATTTGTTCTTAGACAATGGGTCTATACTTAATAATGTAATTTAAGTAAAAACTTAAATATTACACCTAACAGGAACTCCACCAACTCGGAAGCTGCCTTGAAGTCGAGGGTATTTCTTCCTAATTTGGAGCCAGCCAGGTTCAGACTCCAGACACAGGGAAAATGCAGCTCAGGACTATCAGTCTTCTTTGTTCAAAACAGATGACTCTGTAAGTATTTGCCTAGTTAAAAATAACAGCATTCCTTCCCCCAGCCATCAGCTGAACAGTCTAGCCTGCTTGTATTTTTTTAACCCAGTCAGGGGAATAAAGGTCAAAAGGCTATGTACTCCGAATTAAATTTTTTTCACAGTAGGTTATGCCAAAAAGAATTTGTCTACCTTTGATGTTTTTCAAAGGATTCTCCTTACTTCTTACTGGGAAAAATATAAACACATTTACCTTACGTTGCTACGATCTCTGTCCCTTTCAGCAGTTTTTCATTTACCAAAAAAGCTGATTAGTTTCTATCAAATTGCTGATTTGCCTTTTAAAAATTTCCAATAATTTTAATAACAATCTTGCTTGAATAATTCCATCTCACAATGGCTACCTGCTACAATGTTTATCAATTAAACAGCATTGAAACTTTTGTTGTACTGTTTGATTTTTATAATTCTCTCCTAAAATAGAGACATCATTTGACTCAAAAACTTGTCAGATGCTCAGGCTATTTTTAATTTTCTCATGCCTACTTGCTCCTCCATCTCAATAATTTCAAATAAATACAATTGGCATTTTAGGATAATGTATTGGCAGAGTATTTCAGATTCTTCTACCCTGTCTCCATTAATCTATGCCCCCTACCAGCACCAAGAAATGAAATAACCCCCCTGAAAAAAGATTACATGAACTTATAAATGTCAAAGCTTTTTCTTTGAAAATTCAAATATAATTTATTGCTTTTATAAAGAGAGTTACAGTGAAACAGTAGTTAATAATATGATTTTGACTACTAAAGCATGGTAGGTATGAAGGTGTATTTATATTCTAGCTGAGAAAGTTTCAGATTCACGAAGAAGCCTGCGCGTGGTGTCTATTTTAACAGTTCATTAGATATTCCGATTTGGTAAACGTTAAGCTTATCCAACAGTACTTTACAGATGCTTCTGGGAAACAAAGTATGCTGTTATCCTATCCGCAGCCCTGGGAGTTCCTATCACTTCCCATCTTAATGCCCAAGAGATGAGATAGAAAAAACAGCACTGGATGAAATATGTCAGTGTGGTTCCTGATCCCACAGATAAAGATCATGTGGTTGGAACTGCATGTAAATAATCAGCACTGTTGATTGTGATCTTGACAATTTTGCCCAGCTTGGGTCCTGGCTACCTCGAGATCACCTTTCTCCCCCGGGTGATCCGCAATAGCCACAAAGGGCAATGGAAGGCTATAAACTTGGTCAAAGACACATGGAGCCACGGGGAGCTTTGAGGGTCACTGAAGGGCAAGTATGCTTTGAGCACCATTTGTAACCCCTCCTCTGTGATCACTGGTGGTGAACTGGGGCACACTTCCTCTAATGATTCCCCAAAGGAGGGGTTTTTCCCATCAAGTTGGTGCCCTTGACCTTCAGATCAGACAATGAAATTAGAATGTTTAATAGCAGCAACTCCAGGAATGTCTATGCTGCTCTAAATACCCAAAACACAGCATCCTTTGTGTAATACGTGAGCTAATACTGTTAATGTAGAATTTTTAAATTTACTTAGTCCCTCGATAAACTTATAATTAGGATGTAGAGGTGAAATGACCCTCAGTGCAAGCAAGAAAACAAGTCAAGCCTTTCAACTTTCAATACAACATGAAGCTTGCCTAGTGTATTTTAATATATAAACCATGTGAATATTCTCTCAAACAATGCCAGATATATACTACAAACCAGTCCTCAGATTTGTCAAGAAGACAGTTGGAGAGAAATGGTATTTCAGCAAGACTGTTCATTCATTCATCTATTCATCTCTTTTAAGGAATTCTAAACTGTTTATCGAAATGGATTTCCTAAAAGCTACTTGACTCAGACCACTGAAGAAATATCTTTGCTAAATTTACATTTTTCTCATACACAGTTAGCGATTCCTGAAAGTTGGTGAGAAACATTCCTGCAACCTGATATGGTAGGAAGAAAAACTAAAGGTATTAGTAATTAGAAGGAATCCAGAGACCTTGGTTTTGGGCTCCGCAGTGTATCACTGTAGCTGGTTGAGAGCATCTCTAAAACTTTGTGTCTTACATTAGTGGTGGAGCAAAATACCTAAGTTCAGTAACGAGTAAAGTAAATGAGATAACACAGATCTGACACAAAGCAGATGCTTAACTGGGCTAAATCTACAAGTTATATGAAATCTGTGGCTATTATGTTACTCACAATCCTTCAAATGAAAAAGGAGCGTAGTTCACAGGTAGAACACTTGAGTGTCCTGGGTTTGATCCCAGCCTTGCAAAAAACAACAAAACTTTTAAAAAGATGAGAGGAGAAAAAAGAATAGTTTTTTTTTTTCAGAAGCATTTTAGTTCCTTTTAAAACATAAACAGAATGATCCAACTTCTATCTTTTTTAGACTTCAGCTAGTAAATGTAATGGCTTTTGGAAAAAAATATTTACCTAGATAGTATCCCTTTCCAACATAGTCTTTTAAATGTTCTATTTCTTCTTTAATCACACTATCATGGCTTTGAAGATTCAGGAATCATTCAGCTAGCTTGTTCCTAAAGTTTTTGTAAGTTCACTTTCCTCGCAAAGTGACTCTACTAAATCTTATCAAAGTCCACAAACCAACATTAGGCTCTGCTCCTCTGAAAACATGCTCATAAATCTATATTGGATTCCTGGGAAGCAGTAACAAGATATCATAAACTGAGTGGCTTAAAACAACAGAAATTTATTTTTTTTCACAGTTCTACAGACTAGAAGCCTGAGGTCATTGTGCCACAGGGCTCTGTTTCCGCTGAGAGTCTGGGTAGAACCTTTCCTTGTTTCTTCCTGGGTTCTGTGGGACCATCAATTATCAGCATTCCTTAGCTTGTCACTGTACCCCCCCATCTCTGTCTGTCATCCCATGGCATTTTCCTCATCTTATGAGGACACTTGTCATATTGGATTGGGTTGCACCTAAATGACCTCATCTTAACTTGGTTCCATCCACAACAATCTTACTTTGAAATAAAGTCTTAGTTGCTCAAGGCTGAGAGTTCAACAAATCTTTTTAGGAATCAGCTGAAATTATAACTTCCTACTTATAAGAGAAATTTGAACCCAAATAGTAATTGCTTCCAAATGTCTCCATAATATATACTTGATTATCCTTGGCTGCCCTAATTCTTATGCACTTCTCTATAGTGTCACAAGATACTCTCTTCTTCTCTCCATGGATGGATGGTCCACTCAACTAGATTCTCTGTCCTCCTGGTTTCACTAGTTACCCTCCTCTCTCAACATTTCTCCCCTCTTTTTAAATTCCTTTGCTTTGCTTTGCAAATATAGTTGAGCTTTCTCTACTCACTAACATTTTAAAACCTTTATTTTTTACTCTATTTTCCATTTTGAATCTACCTTTTGCTACTTGTCAGTCAAGGAAGAAATTAAACAATTCCTAGAACCAATGAGTTGTCCTGCTTCTCATTGGGGCCCAAATTTAAGAAACCAAAACTTACTGAACTTGCTATCTCTGTATTTCTGCCTCATGTGTTTATTCTACAAGGCTACAGAGAGTAAAAGGCACTGTCTGTCTGTTTTATTTACTTTTCTCCTGTTGCTGAGACAAAATACCCTACATCTAAAATTAAGAGGAGAAATGTTTATTTAACTCACAGTTTATAGAGTCTTCAGTCCATGTCACCTGGCTCCACAGCAGAGGGGCACATGGCAAAGGGATAACAGTTCTTGGTGACTGGAGTGGCAGAAGACAGCAAAAGTAGCAAGAGAAAAAAAAGGGGGGAGAGAAATAAGCCTATTTCTGCTCCTTTTATCTTATTCAGACTGCTGGGATTCATGTAGTGCCAATCTAATCAGTGGATTGATCCAGCAATCACTCACCCTTAATCCCAGCATTGAACTATGAATCAATCACAATTCAGCTGCCTCAGAAAAAAAAAAAAAGCCCCATCTAAAAGTGCATGAGGCTTTGGGGACATCCAGACACAAACCGTAACACTATATCTTGTTTCAGGGCCTAAGCAGTGAACCAGACAGCTATAGCTTCTGACTTCAGAAGAGAAGACATGTTAAATAATACCTTCACTGCTGTAAAGCAGCTACAAGAGTGCATGATAGGGAGACCAGAATAGATCAGGAAATTGGAGGTTTTACTGAAGCAGTTGCAGAAACTGATGTAGGAAGAATTCAGAGGAATTCACTACATGGAAAGAGAGAGGGGAAAAGATTGTAAACCTAGGGATTAATTCGCAAGTCAGAAAAGCCTGATATAGAAAAAAAAAACTGTTGTGTTTTCAAGATCCTGGAAAAGGACTTTTGTCATTTTATTGTAGAGACATGGGAGTAGGGTGATAAAAAATAATGTCAGTGGATGCACAATGAAAAAATCATGAAGGTCTTATGTGCCACATTGAGAATCTCTACTTCATAGCAAATGGAAAGGGACTTTAATCAGGGATGTGGCCCAATCACATTTACTTTCAAAAAGATCACACTGATCACAAGTAAGGAATAAATTGGATATTGGGTGACTTCAATACACAAGTAGATCAACTAAACAAAAATTTCAAAAGAAAAATCAGAACTGACACACTTTGCATGAATGGACTTAATAAATATCTAGAGAGTGTTCTGCCTTACTACAACAGAATACACATTCTTCTCAGTAGTACACAGAATTTTTTCCAAAATAGGCCATACACTAGTCCATAAAGTCTATAAATAAAAATAGAAGAATCAAAATAATCTCATCTATGCTATCATCTCATAGCAGAATAAAGTGGAAATCAATCAAAAAAAAACCCACAGAAATTTTACAAACATCAGGCTGCTGAACACTCAATGGGTCTCAGAGACATCAAGGAAGAAATTACATAATCCCTAAAAAAAACAATAAAGACAGTACTACATACCAGAACCTATGGAACACAAAGAAACCAGTCCTTAGAAGGAAATTTATTGCTTTGAATATCACATGAGGAAAACAGAACAAGCTCAAATATATAAACTAATAATGCAACTCAAGAGATTAGAAAAACAAGAATAGTCAAAACTCAAACCTAATACAAGGAAGAAAACCACAAAGATCACAGCAGAGAAGCTTGAGGTTCTGAGTTTGACTCTTGGTTCAAAAAAAAAAAATTCATGACAGAAACTGAAACTAAAAAAACAAAAACAAAGAGTCAAAGAGCTGCTGCTACTTTGAAAGAATGAACAAAATAGACAAACTCTTTACCAAAAAAGAAAAGAAAAGACCCATATCAGTGCAATTAGAAATGAAAATGGCAAAACCACAGTGGATACAGCTGAAATCCAAAAATGATCATTAGTAACCACTGTGAAAAATTGTCCTCCAACAAACTTGAGACTGTAGAAAATATGGACAGATTCCTAGATACATACGAACTAATAAAAATGAACCTGTAAGACATTAAAAACACTAAACAATTCAATAGTAATAGTGAAATTGAAGGAGTAATAAAAAAAATAAACTTACCAACTAGAAAAACCTCAGGATCTGATGTATTTAACATTGAATTCTATAAGAACTTCATGGAGCATATAAAACAAACACCTTAATGAAACTAAAAGGGACATAGTAAAAGTAATACTCACAAAGTCATTCCTAGAAGTTAGCATAACGCTTGCCTCTAAACCACACAATTATCCAATAAAAAAGAAAATTATACGCCTATCTCTCTAATAAACATGGTCTCCAAAAAGATACTGGCAGTCAAAAGCAATAAATCAGCATGACCAAGTAAACTTTAGCCCAGAGATGCAAGGATTACTAAAATATGCATAGCAATGAATACAATACACTATATAAAGAGAAGCAAGCACAAAAATCATGTGATCATTTCACATGGCAGAAAACGCTTTTGACAAAACCTGACACCTATTCATGATGAAGACAACAGACATAGAAGGACCTTAACCCAATCTGATAAAGAATGTTCTTGACAAACCAACTGCCAACATCACATTAAATGGGGAAAAGCTGAAATCATTGCCTCTAAGATCAGGAACAAGACAAGGAATCTGTTCAATATAGTCATTTTTAAAAGATTAGTCAGAGCAATAAGACAAAAGAAATAAAGTAGATAAATATGAGAAAGGAAGAACTCAACTTATCATTATTTGCAGATTATATTATCCTTTATAAAAAAGAGCCAAGTAAGTCCACCAAAAGACTCCTAGAATTAATAACCAAATTCAGCAATGTAGCAGGTTACAAAATTAACACACAAAAATCAATGATATTCCTGATACTGATAATGAACCTATGGAGAAAGAAATTAGAGAAACAACACCATCCACAACAGCATCAAACAATTAAATACTTAGGAATTAACCTGAATAAGAGAGAGAAAGACTTCAACAATGAAAACTACAGTCCTCTGAAAAAGGAGACCAAAGAAAACATCAGAAAATGGAAAGACACTCCTGGTCCTGGATATGAAGAACCAATATTGTCAAAATGGCTCACTTCCAAAACTCATACAAAACTCTAACACAGTCCTAATCAAAATACCAACAGTGTTCCTTGCAGAACTAGAGAAAACATTCCTAAAATGCTTACAGATTGAGAAGACACCCAGGACAGCAAAAACAATCCTGGGTAACAAAAGCAAAGCAGGAGGTACTACAGTCCAGATTTCAAGTTGTATTACAAAGCACAATTTAAAAAAGTACAGTATTGGCATAAAAACAGACATGCACATCACTGGAACAGAAGAGAGGGTGCAGAAACAGCTCAGGGACATTCAGTCACCTGATCTTTGACAAAGAGGCCAAACACCTAGGCTGGAGGAAAGATAGTACTGAGAAAACTGGTCATCCATATGGAGAAGATGGAATCTAGACCCATATCTCTCACCATATATTAAACTAAATATCAAAATAGCAACACTTAACCTGCTAGAAGGTAAAGTAGGCAAAACTCTTGAAGTCCTAGGAATAGGCAAGGATTTTATTTTGTTTTTTTTGTTTTTTTTGTTTTTTTTGTACCAGGGATTGAACTACCTTGCACTTGTCAGGCAGTGCAAGGTTGTATGTCACTGAGCTAAACCCCTGGTCTGGCGAGGACTTTCTGAACAAAATCCCAACTGCACAAGAAATAATATCAAGAATCAACAAATGATATTGTGTCAAGTTAAGAGATGGCTGTACAGTAAAGGAAACAACTAACAGAATGAAGAGAAAACACGGAACAGGAAAAAATTTTTTCCAGCTACACTTAAGAAAAAGAACTAATATCTAGCATACATAAAAATTTTTTTAAAACCTGGCACTTCCAAAATAAAAAACTGAATCAAAAATCAAGCAACTGAAATGCTTAGACACTTCTTCAAAGTACAAGTAGCTAATAAATACATGAAAAAATAGTCAACATCACTGGCTACAAAGAAACAGAAATGAAAACAATACTGAGATTTCATCTTACTTTAGAAAAACAACTACCATCAAGAAATTCAGTAATAAGAAATGCTGGTGAGGATAGAGAGAAAAAGGAGCCCTGCTGCACTCTTGGTGGGAACATAAACTAATACAACCACTATGGAAATCAGATAGATTCCTCAAAATACTAAAAAATAGAAACTTCATTCTACCCGGCTATTTCCCTTGTGTGTTTCCCAAAACACTTAAATACATCATATTATATTGCAACATGCATATCCATGTTTGTAGCAAATTTCATAAGAGTTAAATATTAGAAGTGACCTATTTGTCCCTCAACAGGTGACTGGATTAAGAAAATGTGATATTTATACACAGTGGTATACTACTTTGTTATAAAAGAGGATCTGATTCACTGATAAGAAAATGTAGGCAACATAAGACCATAATATTAAATAAAATAAATCAGACACACAAGCTTAAATATCACATGGCTTATTTTATATGAGAAGCCCAAAGTATAAACAAATTAAAGAGCAAAATAAAAGACAAATAATAGGAAATAGGCAGGTAGGTCTTTTTGTTTGTTTTGTTTTGTTGTTGCTTTGTTTTTTGAGACAAGGTCTCACTGTGTAGTAGAGGCCAGCTGTGAACACGCTTATGTAGCCCACGATGTCCTCAGACTCACAGTGACCCCCCTGCCTCAGCCTCCCAAGAGCTGAGATTACAGGTATGTGCCATCATGCCTGGCTAAGTAAATAGACCTTTTGCAAATGGGAAGGGAACCAAGAGTTGGAGGGAAGTGGCAGGAAGGGAGGGTAAGGAGAGGTAAACAGAACTAAGATGTGCGATGAATATGTATCAACTCCCCACAATGAATAAACTATTATGTATTTCAAACATGAACAATAAAAATTAAATTTAAAAAGGAATAAATTGGATGAGAGAGAACAGATGGGAAAAGACAGTTAAGACACCAAGACAGGAGTCCAGTAAAGACACTTAGAGGCTCAGGGTGAGAGTCAGGGAAATGATGAGTTCACACTAGGCTGTGTTGGCTTTTGAGGCAGCCAAGGAAGCCCAAATACGTATGCTTAAGTAGGCAGTCCTCAGTGTTGGTAAAACTGCTCAATACTGTTAGTAACCAGCCAACGGATCAATGCAACAAACCATTTAAATTTTCATGGCATTTGTTAGCCATTCCTTCCTTGAAGCAAGAGCTTTTTACCTTTGATTTCTCCGTAGAATTCTACCTATTCCTTCTCTGACTTGTCTTCTTTGTTCTAACCTTAGGATTTGAATTTCAAATAGAACCTTCAACAAATAATTCTCAACTATCCTTCCCAATATCCCTCAAGACAGACTATAAGATTGCTCTATCTGGATTGTCTGTGGTTAGCTCAGATTCAAGAAGGACAACCCAAAATAAGGTCTGCCCCACCAGACTCATCTTTCCACTGCTGGGTCAAAATACACAACATACACAACTTAAAGGGAAGAAAGGTCATTTGGGCTCATGGTTTCAGAGGGTTCAGTCTACAGTAGGCTAGAAGGGTCTGCTAGAGGACAGCTGCCCACTCTGCTGGCCGGGAAGCAAAGAGAGAAAGAAGAGTTAGAGAGAGAAAGGGGGCAGGGGACAGGCTATAACCCTCAAAGGCACACTCCCAGTGATGTGTGTTCTCCAACCAGGCCAGCAATACATCCAGCCATGAGCTCATCAAGGGACTGTCCACCAATGAGTATAACACCCCCACGTTCCAATCACTTTGCGAGGCTCCACCTCTGAACATAGGAAACATGGGGATAAGCCCACAACGTATGAGCCTCTGGAGGACACCTTGTATTTAAACTGTAATATTCACCAATCATGTTCTCTCCCAGTGTTTCCATGCTTCCAAATGCTCATTATCATTTACTACAATCACAAGACAAACAAGGACGATGAGGAATCGTAGGCTCCATCTCATCACGAAAATTCAGACTGTTTCTAAGTCCTTCTAATTCATCCCAGGAAGCCCCCTCCCTCCCACACCCTCATCACTAGATCGAACACCTCTCTCGTGGACAGTGGCAATCCTTGTCTAATGTAGGGCTGTCAAACTTTTTCTGTAAAAGTCCAGACAGCAAACAATTGAGGCTTTAAGAGCGTTACCTGTGACAACTATTCTGCTCTATCATCGTAGAGCAAAAGCAGTAATAAATGAAACATAAATGAAAGGGCATAGCAGTGATCCAAAAAGACTTCATATATGGACAATGCAACTTAAGTTCCATATTGTTTTCTATTCTGTATCATTTTTCTTCTTTTTAACTCGTCCCTCCCCTACTTAGAAGTGTAAAAGCCGTGCTTAGCTTACAGGCTACACCGAAACAGACAGCAGGTAAGGATAATCCGGCAGGTCAGAGCTTGGAGCCCTTGGTCTAACTCCTCTCTCTTTTTCTAAGTGACAACCAGAGAGCAAATCTGAGCCTATGCAGATAATTCCCCTTCTCAAAAGCCTTCCTGTGCAAACACCCTGGCTAGGCTGAAACACAAATGTCTTCCACCAGGTGGCCCCAAACTTATTTTCTAAATTCCTATCTTACTACTGCTCTCCTCAAACACAGTGGTCCTATACTCCAAACAGACTAAACTTCTAGCTGTTCCCTGAGTCCCGTGGGCTCTGACATCTCTATGCTTTTACATCAGCTCTACGATAATCTACACAAGCTCCAAGTTAATAAGGTTATGTTCCGCTCTTTTTGGTAGCTAATGATAGCCCCAGAAAACATATGAAATAGGTAATAATAAACCTACAACCCTGCTACTTAGCCCTAATGAAAGTCTCACACTGTATTTTTCTGCAACAGAACCTTTTAGCAAGCTGACATAAAACAGTAAAATGACATCTTAACTTGATTTGCTGTGAAGTTCAAGTTTTTGTCTATAGAGCTTTATTTGAAGGATTCCCTTTGAGGCAAGTAAGACAACATTTTGGGATGGGAATCAGCTAACCATATATATATACTCAGATTCTGGCAACCAAGAAGTAGAGAAGCCATTAGACCCAAACTGATTAGTGGTCATATGAGGGATGCCATTCTTAAGAGCTAAATTAACAGACTTTGCTAACTGTCTATGCTCCATTCATGCAAGGCAGTAGCATCTCCCAAGTGTGCCCACCAATCCACATAAATTGAGTACTTCCTAACATGCCACTGAGTACCCATTTCGAATATCCTTTATGCCAATTAACTAGCTACTAACTTCAGCAGTGAAAGACAACATTACTGGCTGGAGGTGAGGCTCAGTGATCCAGTGCACGCTTAGCGTATATGAGATTCTGAACTCAATGCCCAGCACCCACAAAGGTCAATGTGAATAGCATTTATTTTGGTTTGTTGTATTTTGGTTAAAAAAAACTTAAAGTGATAATAAGAGATAAAAGTAGCCAAAGATCTTGGTCTTTACATTTAGAGGATAGTCTTGAGATTAAATAACAGTATACCAATTTGCAATAGCTAACTCCTGGAAACAACCCAAATACCCATCAACCGAGGAATGGATAAAAATGAAGTGGCCCTTTTATGCAATGGAAGATTACTCAGCCATAACTAAGGATAAACTGGAGACTTTTAGAGGTAAATGGACACAACCCGAGACCATAGTGTGCAATAAATCAGACTCAGATGTGTAAATATCGTATTTTCTCTCTAGTGTGAGAAGCTGAAAAAGTAAATAAGATCCAACATGTACAATAAATACTGTAAAATGGTAAGAAAGTGTTCCAAGGGAAAGAGAAACTGAGATGGACGAAAGGAGAAAAGAAAAAAGGGAAAAGGAAAAATAATTATATATATATAAGATAGTTAAGATAGTTATACTACTAATTTCTCTTAGTTCATTGAAAAAAAGGTTTGTGCTAATATTGTTAAGACAGTTAAATGCCTATATCTTGCATTCTTTTTTTTTTTTTTTTTTTTTTTTTTTTTTTTTTTTTTTTTTTTTTTTTTTTTTTTTTTTTTTGTCTCTTGAGCCTGAACTATGCAGTTCAGGCTGGCCTTGAGCTCATTTTGTAGCAGTTGAGGCTGGTCTTGAACTTGCAATGATCCTCCTGCTTCAGATTCCTGAGTACTGGAATTACAAGTATGCGCCACCATGCCCGGCTTTGTTGCACTAATTTAATGACAACAATATGCAGTTAATCTAAAGATAACTATGCAATGTATTAACCATGATTGCATTCCTATTATCTTGTTTTGAAGTTTTGTTTTTTCTCTTTAAAATAAAATTTAAATTTAAAAAAAATAGCAGTGTGCGTGCCTTTGAGGTGTACAATCCAATCAGGTCCACTCATGACCTTCTACTTTCTTTTCTTGGCCTAGGAAAACCTATGTACTTTTTAGGACCCAGTTTAAAAATTGCCTATGATTTTACCAAATGTCCACCAATTTACTGGCATTTTTGTGATGATATCAGTTTAGTCATTTCACAGATGCAGAAACTGAGGTTATGTGGTTGGCTCAAGAGAGGTGACAATGCCAACATTCAAACCTGTAAGGGACAGTTGTGCTGGGCGCTGTGAGTAAACTTACAGGAACATGCTGCACACAGAAAGAGCTGCTATGTTTAATATAAGACCTAATTCAACAACCTGTCCTGCCCTTCGTATGACTATCTGCTCAGGGATGACCAGACTGAGACTGAATAAACAGAATTATTATTATAAAAATATTTGAGATATCTGGCTCTAAGATATACAGTGTAATTACTCTGATTTGAGATAAAACTAGCTATATTTATCTTTTAATTAGGTAGATATCAAACCCCAATAAAATCTTTCCTCTGCAATAATCAAAGATGCCTTATGTCCAGTAGTAGCCTGGCATGAAGCAAATGCTCAAAAAAAAAATACTTACTGATAAATGCATCAGATTGGTTTTCCATTCATTTCAAAGTCTGGCTCCATTCCAGGCTCCCAGACACAGGTTCTAGCCAGTGTCCTCATGGAAACAGCTTCTTGACATAGATCTTGATGCACGGCCAGATTACCACAGAGATGCCCTTCTAGAATTCACTTAGTCAACTGTTATTAGACTGTGATAAGCACGGAAGGACAGTGTAATTTTTCCACACAAGGCATTTTTAAGAGCAGATAACTCACTCTTACGGTTATTTAAATTCCTTTGGCTCTTCAGGTACTCCCTTTAACATCCAGTGTAAGACAGAGATGGTCTATGAACCTATAATCATCTATTTAGTGGCCTGGAAGAGTGAGTCAGGAAAGTTACAAAACATCAGGATTTTCAGCCAGCATAGCAAAGCACAATCCAAGTTCCCCTTTGGCAAAACGACTGACCATTAGCATTTAAGGTGACTCTCCCCAGCTCACAAACAAGGACACATGCAGTCAACAAAGACCCAAGAACTCCTTACACAAGGACCTAATGTGGGGTGTGAGATTATCCTTTATACCAGAATCACCAAACAGACATGTGCTCAATGCAAAATGAGAAGCACAAATATAAAAGCAACTGTACAACTTCTTGACCTTGCTGATAGTAGCAAGGATCTCTCTATTGGTCTTACACTCTGAGGATGACACTGGTTTTGATTAGCAAGCAGATGAGAACCCAGTGCTCCTCATATTTTTGCCCTAGCACTGCTCCAACTCTGCAGAGAGAGCAGCAAAAATAAGAAACAGGTTTGTGCTCGTGGTGATGCATTGTCTGTGACTCAGAAACTGATAGTTCATCAAGATTATAGACCTTACCCTATTGGAGCCAAATGCCACAGAGGCTGTTGGTAGAGTGTGAGACAAAAATGACACTTTTTGAAGCAGAAGAGGGAGGGAAACTTTAGAAACTAAATAATCCCACACCCTGGAATTATTTGGAAGGTTTTTGTTTTTTATTTGTTTTTGAAAGAATACTGTTAAGGGCTGAGGGTGAAGCTCAATAATAAAGTGCCTGCCTATCATGTGTGCGGCTCTGCTTTTGATCCCATGGAAAGCAAAGAAGAGAGGGAGGTAGGGAAGGTCTTAGTTACTTTTCTTGTTGCTGAGACAAAATGCCCAACACCCAAAGTTAAAGGAGTGAAGGTTTATTTGGTTCACAGTTTGTAGAGCTTTCAGTTCATAGGTCCCCAGCTACAAGGCAAGCTGGCAACACAGAGGACCCATAGTTCATGGCCAGCAGAAGGCAGCGAAATAGCGAAAAAGAAAACAAGCAAGCAGCAAGTGATAAGCAATGACAACAGCAGCCTTCTTTCTGTCCCTTGCATTTTATCCAGGCTACCTGTCCTAGTGCTCACATTCGTAATACTAACATCACAACATGAAGCAATCCCAGCATCACACACTCTAGATTCAGCCTCTTCCAAAAAGATCCACCTATGGCCACGTGAGACTCTGGGAGGACATCTAGACCGAGGTTATAACAGGTAGGGAGGGAGGAAAGAAAGGAAAGGAAAGGAGAAAACTGAGTTTTATGTGTTCTGTGTTGAGTAAGGGGAAGGAAGCCAAGGTTGTTTTATCAGTTGAGAAACATATGCCCACGTGTCGATGGTCTTCTATGCCACACTTGATTTTTCTGTGCCTCAGTTTATTTATAAAAATTGGGCCAATAATAGTACTACAACTTAATGCCATTGTAAGAAATAAATTAACTGATACATGAAAAATGCTTGCAAGATTTCCTGGCACGGACTGGGGATTTAGCTCAGTGGCATAAGTGCCTGCCTGGCAAGCATGAGATTGTGAGTTCAATCCCTGGTACCAAAAAAAGAAAGAAAGATTTCCTGGAACATAATATTATATCATGTTTTCATGTTTTCTGATTTTAAGTGAATTAAAAGAATGTTTGTTTCACTAAAACAATTTTATTGGATCCCTCTAAATCTTGAGACAAACTAGATATAAGCTTCTTATTCTTGGGGAATGTACTTTATGTCATTTATAATATTCTCAAAACTAGAATGTATAGGGAGATAATGCAGCAATTCCCTAACCAGTTTTACAATTCCATTTGTGGAATTCAAGTCTTTGATGGTTTTATGACAACTATGCTTCCAATTATCTCACAAGGTAATTTTCATAGATCTGGACTACATAATTTAAGTGAGGTAAGGTAGGAGTAGTACTGGACCATAACATGCAACACAGAATTGTAGGAGCATAGCATATTTCTGTTTTTCGTTCTCTGTTTGGTGTTTTACAGGGAAAAATTTCAAAGTTTTCAATCATGGATGATAAGCTAATCAATATCAAAATCTATAATACGTTACTAAAGAAGTTCTTTACATTTTTTTCACACAAGTCATGCACAGCTAGTGTTACAGTTAGATTTGGAATGTCCCCAGAAGGCTCATGTGTTGAAAATTGATCCCCAGGACAGCACATTTAGAGACAGGGGAGCTTTCGGAAGGTGACTGGATCATGGGGTGCCTGACTTCATCAGTGAATTAATCCATTGATAGACACATAATTTTATGACATTATTGGGAAGTTAAGGGAATTAAGAAGCAGAACTTGAAGAGAATGGTTCATTGGGGGTGTGATCTAGAGTTATATTTCTTAATCCTTTCCTTTCCTCTTTCTTTTCACCTCCTCTTCTTTTCTTCTTCTCATTCTCCTTTTATTACACCTCTTCTTTCTTCTTTCTCTCTCTCTTTCCTTTCTAGCCTCCATGAAGAGAGCAGCCTCTTCCTCCACAAGCCCCTGCTACATCATTTTGCTTCACCTAAGGCCTAAAATAATGGAGTCAGCAGACCATGGACTAAAACCTCTGAAAAAATGCCCCAAAATAAACCTTTCTTCCTTTAATTTGCTCTTCTCAGGTATTTTGTCAGAAAGGCAGAAAGCTGACAAACACATTCAGCATGAAAATTTTAAGGAATATTTCCATACAAACAGAAAATAAAATTATCTTGGTTCAACCATACAGAGATGTTCACAAAATATGTGAATATTTTGATGTGCCTTCTCTTAGGATTCATACCACCATATATACACATATGTATCACATACACAAATGAAATTTGGGTTATGCATGGCATACGCTTTGAGAATATTCTATTTACTTAATATCATGAAGAGTGAGTGTCAAAAGAGGGCATATCTTTAGGAAAGCAAAAGGTGGAGATTCTGGAAAACAAGCCATGGATAAAAAGGATCATCTCAAGGGACTAGAAGGAAGGGTCAGGAAATAAACAGACATACAGATCAGCATAAAAGGTAGTAATCCAGATGCCAGGAAACAGGTGGGATGCAATAACTGTTATATTATTATACTGTTATAACTATTATATCCCATTTAATATAAATAGCAAATCAAAAGAAAGAACAAACAAAAAAAGAATATAGTTCTCAGACTTCAGAGTATTGACAAACTTGTTTTGGGACAGTGGCAGATTTTAAGTGGTGATGCAGGTGGATGTGCATGTGGCTTCCGGGCTAGACTCTACCCACAAGTGTTGGGTCAGTTTTGAGGCGGAAGCAATCATGCAGTAGGCGCAGCATCTTCCTGATCTCCAGACTAAAATTCGTGGTGTTGACAACTGAAAACCAAACATTCATTGGCCTGCACTGATTTCCCTCTTCCAGGCTTTCCTACATATTCTGTGAACATCTAACTCCTTGTATTAAATTCCTTTTGGGGAGACTTTTGGTTCAGCACAGTCTGAGAAAAAGAGTTTGGGAGTTGTCACAACTGTTCTCACAACAAGAAAAAAAAAAGCTGAACAAAAGCTGAAAATCAACAAGTCTTCTCATAGCCCTGAAAAAAACTGAGGTCACAGGGCAAACTGCTGCCTCAAACACTGGAGAGACAGGTAGACTCAGAGAACCACAGCTGACTCAGCTCCAGGGCAGAAACTCCCAGCTGAAGCCAATGTAAAGCTCACATCTGGAGCTAATATGGGCAGGAACAGTAAAAACAGCAATTGAGGAATTGCTGGAGGCTCCACCGAGACCAGTCTGAGAGTTAAAACCACCTAGGACGCCCAGGGTTACGGTTCTCACACTTTCATGTGTTTTGTCTCCAGGAAACCCCCTCGGTTCTCACTGTGAAGATCACTGAAAACCCCCTCAAGTTACCCACAGGGGAAGGGAAAAGTAGAAATTTTGAAATATACCTAGAGATTTCTATTCTCCTTAACAAGGCCTGCCTTCAGGGCAAACAATTTTACAAGGGTCTAATGGGTAGGGTTTTACCAAAACCTGATTAACCTGTGGGGAGGGAAATAGCCTTCTTCCGCCTTCTCTGTTCTTAAAGAATCTGAGGCACAAGAGCAGAAGCTACTGTCCTTAGACGCATATCAGAGTCCAAGGATGCAGCTCACCAAAAGACAAAACTAGCTGGGAATAGTGGCACACGCATGTGATCCCAGCACTCCAGGAAGCTAAGGCGAAAGGAGGGGAAGTTCAAGCCCAGCCTGGGCAATTTAGCCACTTAATGAGACACTGTCTCAAGAAATAAAAGCAAGCATACAAACAAAGCTAGAGGGGTAGCTCAGTGCAAATGTTCTGGGTTCAATCCCCAGGACCCCCCCACACACACATAAAAGTGGAACTACAGAATGCTCCCCCTCCCTGATGCTCTATCCTTAGTACAGATTTAAAATCAAATGGCCCTACTTAAAAAAAAAAAAACTTTCATAATTTTGGGGGCCTTCAATCAAAATGAGAGTATGAAGAAATAGAGGGAGAGAGAATTCCCATGTTGGCCAAGAGAAGTTAAATCCACAGCAGCCTGTCTCTCCCATTGACTAAAACTTAAAACTGGACAAGTCACAAAAAGAAACTACTAAAGACTGAAAAGCAAACAATATCACGAGTAATGGAGAGAACCACAACAGCAACAAAAACCTCAGCAGCAGGGAATTTCTTAATTTTCTTTGCTTTTACTTACCTTTGACCTGAGGGTTGTTGTTGAATCAGGGAAATACTTAGTGTGTGTGAGTAGTGAAAGCTCCAATCTCAGGCTGTCTTTCTGGTCAGAAGTCCAGAAAAGGTGAAGCATGTGAGGAAGAAACTTAGCCAGGCATTAGTCACCCCCAGCATAAGTGCTCACACCTTCCGAGCGGCGGTCCACCAAGCCGAGCCCTGTAGTTACAACCTCTTGAACCCCAACACTATTACCACAAGCTCAGCTAATTTCTATGGCCAGGCTTTGGAACTGTGTACTCCATTCTCCCTTCCTCTCAGCAACTAAGAACCGCAGATGGGAGTGGGTGGTGAGGCCCTGCTGGTCCCCCCAAGTCCCTCACTCCCCTGTCCTGAAATGTCAGTCACAGATCAGCAAGCCTGCTTCTAAGGAGCACACCAATGTGGGGGGAGGCAAGATACTGGTCCCTGCTTCCTGCATGCACCTTTAAATCTTTATAAGTGATTTGGGGGAACATTTGCTTAGCTTTGGAAAAGAGAAGACCTTTCCTCTACAGGGGGACATGGTAGAATCAAGTGAGTGTTACACTCTTCTCCACAAAAACTATTTGTATTCTTCTGGTGATTCCAGGTGTGGGAGGCCAGTGGTAGAAGAGCTAGTCCTGGATCCTCTTAAGAAAGCTGCAGTAAGAGGTTGTTTCTAACTGTGTATGTAGAGTATGGAATATTTGATTCCTCTTACTCTTTTTTCTTTTATCTTCATCACAATTTGGTCATGGAGATGGACATAATGAAAGAATTGTCCCAGATATCTTCATGCAAAATTAATGAATCGGAAAAGAGCTAATCTCACAGTACTACCATAAATGTAAGAGTTAAAATATCTAATTGTTCTATCTCCATCTCATGCTGACCTTTTCTAAGTGTCCGGTTCTAACTCATCGTTTTCCAAAGAGACCTGAGAGCCCCAGGTGGAATGGAAAATCCATTTCATTTCATCAGTCACTCATGTGGGTCGTGGCCAGCATGATTTTAAATGAAACAGAGTAGAAATCAGCATGTTTTATGAAAGTTTGGTTTGGGAAGCCACTGCTGTTAACTGGCAGGGCGGAGAAAGAAAACAGTAAGAAATTGGTCTTATGGAGAACTCCGTAAAGGAGCAGTAAGGGTGAAAGGTAGTTTTTTGGGTTTTTGGTTTTTTTTTTTTTTCTCATACTTAATGGATGTTGGCTCCAGAGAACCATGGAAAGTATATAAAATACAAAGACAGGATTTGACATTTGAAATTTTTCTGAAGTTGGAATATACTGTTTCCTCAAATTAATTTACGTCTCACCCAAGTATATAAACTTCTCAGAATTTGTATTAGAAATCTCAAGTATAGCAGTTTCCAAGGCGGGGGCTGTATCTTGGTGGTATAGTGCATGCTTAGCGTGCACAAGGCCCTGGCTTCAACACTTACTGGGAGACGAAAACACTTTCCAAGTATACCTATTTCCATTGATAAACACAATCAATTCCTACACAGTGAGCTATATCTCAACCTCTTATATTTTTATTTTGAAATAGAATTTCGTTAAGTCACTAAATTGCCCAGACTAGGCTCAAACCTACTACCCTCCTACCTCAGTCTCCTAGAGGTGTACTCGAATTATTGGCATTGCCAACATGCCTGGATGAACCAAGTCATGAAACAGAAAGAAGTTTATCTTTTCAAAGTGAAAAAACCATTTTGGAAACTGTTTCCATGGTGTGGAATTGTTCCCAGTTTAGTAAATAATAAGACCTATAATATTGTTTTAAGGGATATAGCTCAATGGCATAAGTGCCTGCTTGGCAAGCACAAGATCGTGAGTTTGATTCCTGGTACCCCCCCAAAAAAATTTTGTTTTAAGAATGAATAGTCTTTGTTCCTAGCACGTGACTCCTGTCTTAGGTATCTTCTTGTTACTGGGTTAAAAATATCCAACAACCACAAGTTACAGGAAGGAAGGTTTATTTTAGCTTACAGTTTGTAGAGGTTTCAATCTATTGTCAGCTGACTCCAATACAGGACAGCATGACAGAGGAGCATAGCAGAGGAAAACAATCCATGGCATGGCAGGGAAGAAGCAGCAAGCCTCCCTTTTCCCTTTTCTTCCATTCCTTTCCCTTTTTAATCTAGATATCACATACCCATAATGCAGTATCACACACCCATGATCCAGCCACTGCCCAGAAGCCCCATTTATGAGCCCATGAGGCTCCTAAAACTTGGAACCTCTGAGCTATCAGAGTGTTTTTCCTGTTCTAATGAGAGAATGGGTGGCTGAGAGGTGCAGAAAATGTGGTTTCAGAAAGGATTTGATATCTAGAAAGATTAAGGTGTAACTAAGGAGTTGGAACTTTTAACCCTACCCTCTTGACCTCCAGAGGTGGGGGTTAAAGAGTTACTTACCAGTTGGCAATGATTTAATTAATCACATCAACATATGTAATAAAATCTAGATAAAAATCCCTAAACAACAGGATTCAGAAAGTTTCCAACTTGGGATCCATATCCACATGCTGGCATTGTAGATAGCTCAGTTAGATAGAAATTAATATTCCATCAGAAAAGGATTGTTCCCTAAAGAGAGTCAGCACAAAAAATAAAGCCATCAAGATGGAGACACGGTGGCCATGCTTGCGCGGCTCCCTAAGGTATAAACGCATCTTGAGATTATCCTAGAAGTAGCCCCACCTGGTCCAGTGAGCCCAGACAGGGATCAGACACCCAAGTTGGTGAACAGAGCATCTAGACCTATCCTGTCCCCAGAATGCCTTTGTTCTTCCCACATTCCTCTGCTACATAAGTAGTTTCCTTACTGGGTCAATATAAGCTGAGCTGCTATTATAATGCTATAGTATGATTATAGTTTAAGGTACATTGTACCTACACTGTGACTTTGCTGTCAAAGGCATCAGTGGCCACCCACTTGGGATCCCTTCTGGAAATCTAGGAGCTATCTGCCTTCGCCTTATACCAATAAAACTCTCCTAACTTCCTACTTTGGTATACAACTTCATTTCTCCATATTGAGACACAAACTTGGTATATTTGACATCTAACAGATCAGAAGTTCTATTTTTCCTATATCACTGGGAAGGTAAGTATCCCAACTTCGTGGGCATAGAAGCTCCTGTGCTTGGGAACCTTCTAGACCAGTGGTGATGAATCTATGCCATACACACCATGGAGGGCTGTTTGTATCACTGGGAACTCTGTTATTGGTTTTCTCTTAATGTATGGATTTTTCAAACTGAAACTCAGTATTCAGGCATAATTGCAGTGCTGGTTTTTACAAAAAATAAGTGGGTTTGGGGTTGCGGTTTGGGCACTCAGTGTCTAATAGTTTTGCCATCACTGCACTCTATGTACCTCTTTATTGGGCTACTCATTTGTAGTTTTCCAATATGCTGGTAAACACAAGCTTTTTCCTCAGTTTTGGGACCATTTGCAACAAAATACTGAAACTAAATTAAGGGAAGTTATGGGATTTCCTGGTTTTGTAACCATTTCATATCGAATTGTAGGTAGCCTAGGAACCCCATAGTGTTTCATGGAATTGAATCCCTAAATCTGAGGAGTCTAATTCCAACCCTGGGCAGGCAGTCAGAATTGAACTCACGTAGACCATGTCATATTTAGTATCGTAACGGCCCTGAGTGAAGAATGATCAATAGCTAGTTGTATAAGTCACTGAGGGAGACAAAAAGAAAGTGAATATATTTCCCACTGAAAAGTAAAGTGTACCTTACCTTCTCTGAAAAATGTCATGCATGATTTCAATTCAAGTCAGTTAAGAAGATATGGCTTGACTTTTTTTTAAATGTTTTATATATTTGAGCTGAAGCTCGAAGCAAAATCCAAGTGGAAAGAACTTCTAGAACAAAGTAAACTAATCCCATTTAACAGTAAATTTGTGCACAGAAAACCCACAAAGATATGCTAAAGAGAAAATTTACTGGCATTGTAAAAACAGTAATCTCAAATTTATTCAAAACCATTATCATAGGTATAGAGACTATAACAACAAAATTTTGCAATAGGGGAAAGAGAATAAGTTCATCTCTGTATTCAACCAGGAAAAGAGAGAATTTATAGCCAAAGAAGGGAGAATAGAGGTTGGTGGATGGGAATTCACTAAGATTCATTTAGGACTAAAGAGGGATCCTGGTTAAACTGACCTAGCAGGATCATTCTGAAGGCTTGGACATCACCCAGAAATAGGGGGCTGACCAGACATCAAAGGTGACCCAGATATCAAGGATGAGAATTTTGGCTACACTGACGTAGCGGGATTCTTCCTAGATATGGACATACCCAAGGAAAAAGCCTAGTTGCAAATGAGCTCAGAAGAGGCTGGGTAGTGTTTAATCAAAGAGAGAATCTTCTCGTTTAGCACCACATTAAAGTTCTACTAATTGAAACTCACAGTGTTTTGTGCTGGGCCTGATGAATTCATTCTTACTCAGTTCAAGTAATGTAGGGATTCAAAGAGGAACCCCCAAGGGGTTGGGCTTTAGATCTAGGCCTTCACTTTCCCAGAGGCCACACTAGGCATCCCTTCAGAGAGGCAATGTAGCAGACACAAACTGTCACCTTTTGGGGTCGGGGGTAATTAGCCTGAAAGACCACAACAAAACAAGATAAAGAGTCAGGTGTGGAGGCACACAGAATTGTGATCCTAGCACTTGAGAGATTGAGGCAGGAGGGTACGCTGCGAGTTCAAGGCCAGTGTGGGCTACACAGGGAGACCCTGTCTTTCAACAACTGGGGGGAAAAAAGATAAAAATGTGTCATTAAGTACCCCGGAGAGTGACTAAACTAACCGTGAAAGAAAAGCACAACTCACTGCTTTGCGGGCAAAAGACATTAATAAAGTACTTGTTGAAGTACATGGACTCGATTGTATTTCCATTTCAGGCTGCCTGAGAATAATTTCAGTCCCACTAGACACAATTTTTATTATTCTTGGGCACTACTTTCTTATATTCTTTACATTTTAAATCCACATCCACAAGATCTTGTTGTGAAGAATAACAGAGATATCCCAAGCAAAGCTCATAGTGTACCGTTCAGCATATTTCAATTGCCTTATTACCATTTATTGTTATTGTTGTTAACTTCATTTTCTGAAAGTTATTACTGGATTCTATCCAGCTTTCATACAAAGGTTACACAACACTTCACCAAAGTATCTCTATGCAGAGCATGGATAAAAGGAAATGCCTACACTTTAAAAGCATTTTTAATGTTGGCTTTGTCATTTCTTTTTCTTATATCCAGTATTCTGGATGACCTGACCTTAGAAGAGAGTGAACTTCACATCTATTTTCCTTTTTCCCCATTTCTCCCAGCTTCACAACACTCATTTTCAGCATAAACAGAATGATTTGTTCTGCCCTTTCTGTAGCCAGACACTTAAACCCAAATGAGATTCCCAAGAAGAAAATAACATTCACCAGTAAGCACTGTCAAGGCTTAGACCAGATGCTACCCTGTTAGTTTTTAGTGCAGTAATTATGTCAGCATTGTTCTGTCCCAATATTATTAGCTGACACCACAAGGACTCGAGTATGTCCAGACTGGTTGCTCCTCCTTCCCGGGCCATTCCCACATTTTTTTTTTCAGTGCCAAAGTCCACAGCTGGTTATGACTAGGTTGGCCACTTTGTCTGCCTTTCTGCATTCAGGACTAACCCTCTCTTAAGACAGAAAGTGGTTAAGTAGTCATTTGTTCATTATTAGTTCTAAGATTCCTTATTTGTAAAGCAGAAATACTAGTAGTATCTGCTCAGCACATAAAAAAAGAGTTTCACATTATTATTAGCTACTGTGACTTTCATTATCATTTTTAACAAAGTTCGATCTTACCCCTGACATTATGCTTCTTTTCAATGACCATAATTAGACCCTGGCTTCTTAATTTCCCTTCTAGAATTTCCAAAGTCACTTCACTAGACAGCTGCCTACAAGAGTATGCTTACAGACCGTCCCAAATTATCCCTTAAAGGACTGAACCACATCTTCTTATTTATCCACTACAGAAGCTAGCAAAATACTCGCGAAGCTTGTAATACAATTTCCTTTTATTTCAACTGCATTCAAAACCACGAGAGTTGCTTTTTCCTTTTCGTGTGTTTTTAAAAGTTGTAATAGAATAGTGTAGACTCTGTCTTCATTGGGAGAAAAGAAAGAAAGAAGGAAAGAGAAAGAAATAGAAAACTAAGAAAGAAAGAAAGAAAGAAAGAAAGAAAGAAAGAAAGAAAGAAAGAAAAAAAGAAAGAAAGAAAGAAAGAAAGAAAGAAAAAGAAAGAGGGAGAGAAATCAGAGTTAGCTATGAAAGAAATGCAGAAATTCTTAGCCCTAGATTTAAGCACATCTGTAAGGAGAAAAAGCAAAAACAAAAACCTTAAAACAGAAGGGTTTCCAAGATAACGGCTTTCTTTGTGCTCAGTGGTCATAAAACAGTAATTCTTTGGAAGTGACACGGGGCTTAAAACATTTGCACAGCAAACAAAAATCAATCGTTGATGTTTCTAAGTTTGAATGAAATAAATGTGAGCCCATAATATTTGCGACACTGAGAAAAACATTTGCCTTAATAATACAGCTGTTCATTCATACTGTGTGATGGATACAAAATCTTTTTTAAAATGTGTGCATCGTATCAAAACCACTTGGAACCAGAGGTGTTGAACAATAAAGTCAGAGGCAAGAGCCCACTGTTCCATGGCTACGGACATGTGGAACTCATGTCAGAAAGCTCAGCAGCACTGGTTCAGGACAAGCAGTGTCACTACCACTGTTTGTTCAGCACTCGCTACCTGGACCTTGACCTCCCAGTACCATATCCTGTGTGGTTTGGTCCCAGCAGAGAAATCCATTGACTTTGCAACTTAAAACAAACCAATCATTACCTTGCCAATAGTGGTAGTTAAGATACACAGCCTCAATTTATTTCGAGGCTCAGTTGCCTACTATATCTGAGACGTCAGATAAGTTAGCTCTTAGCACATTTCATGTATCCACCCATTTGTTCAATAAATGCTGTTAAGCACCCACAAGGCACCAGGTACTCTGTGTTATGCTTTTGGAGGTACATGAAAATGAACATGGTCTTTGAGGTGGACACTACATTGGTGGACCATTTGCTGCCATTCTACAACTAGCGGTATGAATGCCTTAGCTTCCCTAGTTATTTTTCTCATGTGCAATGCAGCTGGGTTGGGGTACAGTTATTCTGTGATCTCATCCACCTCTATGATGATAGCTGCCTGAATTCTGGGTGTTATTTCCTGCCTTCTATAAGCATTAATAGAACTGAGCTATGAAGGAAATACAAAACGTGAAAAACAGGCTAAAGCCTCCCAAGTGTGAGAGGAACAGGCCACTGTCTACACGGTGTGTCCATGGGAGAATGATAAGTCACCTCAGGCTTAGCTGTAAGCCCTGCCAAAGATTCCTTCAGTGGAGGGAACACAGAACCTGGCCAATCACATCGTATTCTTCCCAAACCCCAATAATTTTATACTGAACAAACTAGGTACACAAATAAACATTAAGGGCAGAAAGAAATAACTAGCTGAGTGAAGCTCTCATCTATCTTGAGGAAAGAAGGAGGAAGATTCATATATATCACCTTGGTAATGAACTGCATGCTGTAATGTTTGCGGGAAAGAAAATTTTCTACCAAAGGTACAGATTTTGCTATTTGATGGTGGTGGTTTTGCATAACTTTTGTTATCCCATTGCATTGATAAAGTCCAGGTCACATACATTTTCCTCTGGTAGGGTCTAGAACATTTGGTGTCAGGCAAGGAAGAGGACAGACTTGAGACAGTCTTAGGAGCCATGAGAACAGACCTTAAGCAGGCAGAAAGGAAGAGTCAAGTCTGCTCTCTTATCTTGCTTTTTTGGTCTATATTTTGACAAATCATGCAGCTAATAAATGTCATCTCAGATAGAAGGGAATAAAGAAAGTCATTGAAATGCAATTTGAGGAAAGAAGATGAGAATTCAAACGAGGGAGCAAAAAAGACACATGAGCCGACTGCCTTATCTAGTTTCATCTTGCTCTGTTTCAGTTTCCTTTTATTATGGGTCCAGCCTGGGGTAAAATTTTGTTTAACAGTTTACACTCATCTCAGCTGGACTCTTCAGTGTGAAGAGAAGAATCAGGTATTAGTTAAAGTTTAATCAGAGGAGCAAAACAACCAGAGTGGCTGCCTCAGTGTCTCCAAGCAATCCAAAATATTTACAATAATTTCTGTCAAATAAAACATTACGGTACTTCCCTGCCCACTTTATTTACCATATCTGGTACCATGAGACTTCTGAATCTTTCTGAAACTCAAAATGCCTACGAAAAGTAAATGCTTTAAATCCTTTCAGGACATTGAGGCAGCTGTAACAGTGCAACTAAAGACACTAAAGAAAGAAGATCTCCAGAACTGCTTCAAAGAATGGCAGGAGTGTTAGCACAAGTATATTTAAAACAAGACGGGGGTACTTTTAGGAAACTCAATTGATTAGGCCTTTTTTTGTAATGTACTTTAACATTCAAACATTCACCATATTTTTTTATCAGACTTCATATATCGTAAGGTATTTATTAGAGGAACTAGAGCACAGCAGGTGTAAGATCTCGTTAAATGGTCTATATCGGTGGTGAACCTATGGCGTGCACCTTATTGTGTTTTTGTTTAAAGACAAAAGATGTTGTTGTAGATTTGTTTTTTCCAAATGAAAACCTCAGCATCCAGGTTTAACTGCAACGTTGGCACTTGGCAATAAGAGGGTTTAGGGTTGCAGTTTGCAGTTTGCAGTCTAAAAGTTTTGCCGTCACTGGTCTATTTGAAGTTGTTGCCTTTGCATCTGGTACTGGATCTTGAATTAAGCAAGGCAACTTGGGGAAAATAGATGTGATGTGAAGAAAGACAAGCTGGAATCCACAGAGGCTGACTGGAACTGTGTTGGTCTCTTGCTGCTCGCAGGCATCCAATTGTAATGTGTCACACAGGGAGAAACCGGTACTCTTTGTCACAGAGATAAGCATGCACATGGTCCGCACTCGGAGAAACTGAAGCAGAATCCAAAGGGAACTGAAGGATCCATAGGCTTGGCTGTATGCCCAGCTAACAAAATGAGCCAGAAGACAGATGATAATGTACATCAGGAGCAAAAGCAGCTGGTGCCTCTGGATTAGTCTTCTGGACAGAAAAAGAATATGGCTGCTCCTTCATCTCCTGTATCTCGTGCAAATGATCCTTGGAGGTGCTTTAATTCAGAACTGTATAAGAAAGGGACTTCTCAGAAATGAAATTCCAGTTTAGCTACAAATCTACCTCAATCCATTTTTTCACACTCATGCCAGATAATTAAGGGAAAGAACAGTGCTTTAAGAACATCATGAGACAACAGTAGTCATCAGGTGCTGGGGGCGGGAGCAACATGGGCCAGCTGTTCTTCCCCCCAGGAAAGTCCCCTTAGAGTACAAAACTGTTTGCTTATAACATGGAAGTGTTTCCTTACATATATCCTAACCAGAGGTAGCCTTCAATATTCCCAACTCATTAAAAGTTCATAAATACATACTACATCTCATAAATATGATTAAGATCAGAGTGAATGCTGGGACCTAGCTCCTTAACTTTTTCTTCTTCCTTCATTCTCCATCTTGCTTTATTCCTAGATGGCTACAAAATCATGGACTAAGAACCATTTTACCAGCCTCTGTACCTGAAGAATAAATCTAACTCTGCCAATTTAATGCCGTACAAATTTAGCATTCCTACCAATGGATTTTAGCCACTATTGAAAAGATTTCCAGTGCCTAATGATAAAAGATGTTTTCAATAACAATACTAAAATTAAAAGTGAGGGGACTTCTGCTTCAGGTTAGGGTGCAGAAAGTCTGAAACAATTGCTGTACTCAAAAACTGGATAGGATAAAAATTAAAAATAGATCATGGTTTTTAGAAACCATCAAAGAGCTAAGGAGTATATCTAAAGAGATATAAAGAAATGTAAATGAACTAAATTCCAAAAAGGAACAGTCTGTCTTGTTTTGTTTTTTAAAGAGAAGGAAGAAGACTCACAATAGAAGGACTAAACTTGCTTCTGACAAGGATGTCGAAAACCAACCTAACTTATAGTCAGTTGTGAGCACTTCCATGGGAAGCCTGTCTAGCAGCCTAACTTTGCACTCACCTGCTAATTCTTTCCTATCAGGCATTCACTTGGAGTACAGCCTGGCAGGCTATGGGTGGAGCAAGAGAACTATGAGAAATACTTTAAGGGTGTACTGAGTTTATCGTCGGGGAAGAAAATGACCTGTGGACACGGAGGGTGAGATCGGAATGCTCAGAGAGGGTCCATTGAGTGATTCTGAGCCTTCCCTGAGAACATGGAAATGACCCACCAAAGGCTGGGGGCAGAGAGAGATCAGTGAGTAAAATCACTTCCCAGTGCATCCATCCTCCACTGAGTGCAAGCCAGCTGGTCTGCCCAAGGATGAGGCTGGGACAGCAAGGCAAAAAGAATCTCCTGAGGCACAGAAGGCCTGGAACAGAGACACAGGACAAACACAGCTCCCTTGGAGACCCAAGAAGCTCATGGTTGGTATGTGTAAGAGAAAGGTCACTAGATTTTCACAGATTCTCATAGTCCAAGCTAACAGGAAATGCTGGGCCTTCCCTTAAGTCATTTGAAGTCAAGAGTAATTAAATCTCAATTACAGATTGATCCCCTCTGTACCCCTCATACCGCAAACCTAGCATCTCAACAGGGGAGAGCCAGAAGCAAGGGTCCTTCCAACAAAAGGAATTACACTTTACTAGAGGGAAATACATTTCACTTCCACCTCTACTTTTTTTTTAAACAAGTGATGTTGCTCATAGAATAAGAAATTACAAGGTATGTAAAGAAGCAAGGAAATGCAATTTAAACTCAAGATAAACAATAAGTGATACAGTACTTGCCTGGCAAGCATGAGGTCCTGAGTTTGATCTTTGGTACAAAAAAAATTATATAAGATAATTAAAGAAATTAAAGAAGATGACACAGAGGTGGCATGATTTTGGATTTAGAAAACGACTTCAAGATAACTAACACAGTTAGAAACCATGGAGCTGAAGAAGTTACTCCCCTCCATTCATTTAATTCCAAACAGTAGCCTAGGGCCATTCTTCCTGCCATTGTCCTAAGTGAAAACATTAAATAACACAAACAAAGGAGATCTTTGATACTCTAGGTGAAAGCCCATGAGTGTTGGATTTCCCAGCCTGACCATCAGTCACCTTTTCCCTACTCCCCACTCATTAAGAGTTCATAAATATGTACTACATCTCATAAATATAATTGAGATCAGAATGAATGCTGGGACAGCATGTGTGCTGAGAGCCCCTAAGAAGACAGCACCCTGCCAAGCATTCCTGTCTATCACACCTGTAGATTTAAGGGGAGTCACCTAGGCTGAGGTGCATGTCCTCCACTTTCCGAGAGCCTGATTTACCAGAGGTTGCAGTTGCTGTTCCTATGTGCTATGACCTTTGTGCAGTGCTTTTAGTCTTCTGTCACCCTGGCACCATTTTTCTGTCTGTGCCTTATCTTTCATTACACAGACTTGCCCTGAGGACAACTTCCTGTGATCTCCAATAAACGCATCTGCTTGCTGTTTGAGACTGGGTGTACACTTGGAAATTCTCTGTTCATTATACATAAGAGACTACTCTACCTGCCTAGTACATGGTAACATAACTATCTGAATACGTTAAATGTGTGGAAGGGTTAAAACATTTATGAACACATATGACATTTCTGCAAAGAAATGAAAATTACAAAAGAAAATAAAATGAGAAGCCTAAAAACTGAAATTGCAACACCAGAAATCAAAGTCCATTATTCCATAGTCTTAATAGCAAATAAGACTGTGTATAAAAAAGAAACACTGAAGATGAATCAATAAACATCCAAATTGAAAACAAATTTTTAACTGAGCAAAAATACAAAGGATCTGAAATCTGCACAACAACATAAGTGGTCTAATATCCATAAAATTAGAATTTCATTCAGAGAACAAATGGGATAAGTAAATGCTTGAAGAGAAATTGATCATTTTCCAAAATTGATGAGAGATGTGGAACCACAGATCCAAGAAGTTTAGCCAACTCCAAACAGAATACAAATATCGAATTTAGAAACATCACAGTCAAAATGCAAGTTAGAATCATAATATTTCTAGGGGAAAAAATTTATAATGTTATGACCTATGCTAAGATTTTTTAAGACCCTAAAAACATGAAACAAAGAAAATAACCTGGACTTCATCAGAATTTTTTTTTCTCACCAGGAAACTCTACCTAGTAAATGAATAGGCCAGACACAGTCTGGGAGAATATTCACAACACACATGCCTTGCACCCAAATTACTAAAAACTCTTACAACCTATTAAGCAAATGGCAACCAATTTAAAAATAACGAAGTATTTGAAAACTCTAGTAAAAGTATACTAATGGCCAATAAATACACGAAAAAGTATTCAGTATCATCAGTCATTGGCAGCACACAAATTAAAAAACCCAATGACGCTCAATTTCATGGTCTCTAAGTGGCTGATATGGAGAGACTGGCAATAAATGAGTATTAACAAAGATGCAAAGCGATGTTATGGCCACTCTGAAAAACTGAGTTCCTTACAAAGCTACATTCTCGGGAATTGAAGTGAGCAAAATGACTGAGTAGGACATGGTGCCTGCATGTCATCCGGGGGCACGCGGGTGAGAACTGCCCTCCAAGTGCTGGCCGTAGGAAGCACCAGCCCAGCTCTGGAAACCACGAACAGAGGAATCCCAGAAACCAGACTTCACTCCCTGCAGGATTTTGCCTAGAGCTGCCCTGCACGAAACAGCCAGAAGTAATTTCGAGACCACAGAAGTGCTGATTTTTAGTGGTGGCAGCTGGCTGCTGGCATCTCACTGGAGCGTGTTTGATGGCTCCCCTCTGCACCATGCCGGACGTCTGTGGCTGGCAATCACCTTTCTCTCACCTTGGGGTGGCCAGAGGGGAAGCGGATTAGAGGTAGGTGGGCTATCGGTGAGAGTATTAAGAATTATATTCCATGACTGACTGCCCGAGATTATGTACGAGGTGTGACTGTAAAGTAATGAGAACCATTTTCACGTGTGACTTGTCGTATGTTTTAAACACACCTCGTAGATGGAATATGTGTCATTTTCTGCAATGTTTGAAAGTGACCACAGTCTAGAAATTTGGCAGGAAATGTTAAGACCGTTACTGACTACTCTTTTGCAAAGTAACTGTACTCTGGTTTCTCTCTGCAGCATATATGTAATTTTAAGACTATGAAGAGTCTTTTCATATGAGAATATAAAACTCCTAGCTATTTTCTTTTAAGAAAAAAAGAGAAAAATATAAAGGTGTGGTCATCTAAACTCCCCAGGCTTTTGACAGTGCTTATTAATTACTGGATAATACTGATAAGTAAAATTTTTTATAAATATATAATAGATCCATTTTTGAAGTTAAGGAAGGTCATTAATTAAAATTATGAAAATAAGAATAACAACTCAGAATAATTATCATTATTCTTGTGACATTTACTATGATTATCCAAAGGTCATCTAACAGAATCCAGGTAGGGACTGAACAGACATTCAGACCCTAAACAAACTGAGCATGGCGGTGTGCATCCGTTACTGTAGCACTCTCAGAGGCTGAGGCAGAAGGATATCAAATTCAAGCTCAGCTTGTGCAGTTTAATAATGTAGCAAAAGCCTATCTCAAATTGTTTTTAAAAAATGTTTAAAAAATTGTCAAGGATATAACTTAGTGCAAAGGCCCTGGGTTCAATTCCCAGCATTACCAAAAAAATTAAAAACTGAAACAAAACCCTCAGCAGAGGCTCATCTGAACTTTTTTTCAAAAAAGAACTCTTGCTGTTTCTCAAACAATCTTGACCACTTACACTTTAAAGCATAAGATCTGAAACTAAAAGCATCAAATGATACAGAAATAAAAAGAAAAAAAAAAAAAACAGCCAGCCAGTGATGAGGTTTACATGACTGGCTTCTGTCTGTGGACTCAGGAAACTCAATTCTTTGGCTATTGATAGCCAAAGGCGATTGACCTCGAAAGACAAATCAGGTCAACCCCATTTGTAAAAGAAATAAAAATGCCAGTAGAAACTACAGTTATACCATCAGACTAGAAAAAGGAAATGCAAGAGCCATTTTATCTGGAATGCATAATTTTCAAATTGACTTAAAGCAGTTGTTCTCAAACTATTGTTCACAGAAATCACATGAAGTGCTCATTAAAGTGCCAATCCCTCATTATAGGAACAGATCTACATTTGATTTGGATCCAGATGGTCTTCTGGCCCTATTTTTCAAGTAGCACAGAGAAAAGGGTAATTCTTACATAACTGAGATTTATCATTACAACTTCACTAGTAGTGATACGAGAGTCATGATAAGAGGAGTCATCAGAATGTTTATTTAAGAAATAAACCCATTAAAAATATTTCTTCTAGAGTTCATTTTTTTTTATAATTTTATTTAAAGAGGAAAAAACAAAACAAAATAAAACAGAATAAAGGGTAGCGACAATACAGTATTCCAAGGAAAAAAGGAAAAGTACAACAACAATAAAACCTAAGAAATTATTACTTGACTAATTACATACTGACTTCTTGGAAATAGTTGTTCACATTACAAAGTTAAAACATGTAAAGTAGA
>PVJX010014740.1:0-44159 GCA_004027295.1 Dolichotis patagonum | reverse complement strand
AAACGGTGTGTGGTAGCAGAGATGATACCACTGGATTGGAAGAGGATGGTTCCTAGGCTCCTTCATATTTGGGTAGGGCTGTCTTGCAAGTTTGGATTGAGGTAACACAGGCAAAAGTTGGCCAATAAAAATTACCTTAGTGTAATCCTTACTTTCTTCCCCTCACATGGTGACACAGGAGGCCACACATTGACGATGTGGCAGTGTCACAGGATAGATAGATAGATAGATGTAGCAGCTGAGGCAGGAACCAGTCACAGGGAATGAGGAGTGAAGCATCTTTAGGGTGCGACTTCCTGAGGGTTAATCTTGGACTGGAAGCTTTTATTTTTTAATCAGATTTTATTGGTAATTTTAGGTACACCTCAGGATCACATTCATCATGGAGAATTTGTGCTTGTACACGATATAGCTCCCCCCATTCTCCTACCCTCCCTTCAACCCTTCCTCCCCTCACCATTTACAAAGCCTTTGTTTCAATTTTTCTTCTCCTTCTCCTTCTCTTTTTTTCTCCTCCTCCTCCTCCCCCTTCTCTCTCTCCCCTCTTCCTTCTCCTGTTCCTTCTCCTCCTGTTCCTTCTCCTTCTTTCTTCCCTTTACTGTTTCTTCTTTCCTCCTATCCCTCTCCCCCCTCCTTTGTTCCCTATTTGACATTTTCTTCCTATTTCACAATACCTGTTATACACTTTGGCCCTTATTTATGCTTTTGGTTTCTCAAGCCAGAGAAACAATGCAATATTTACACATGTATGTCCAATTTATTTCACTAAACAGTATAGTCTCATCCATTTAGCTAGAAATATCTCAAGTGTATCCTTCCTATGGCAGAGAAGTACTCCATTGTATGAAAAAACACACCTTCATCCATTCACCAGTTGATGGGCATTTGGGCTGTTTCCAAGTTTCAGCTACTATAAACATGGGTATGCATATATCGCTGTGATATGATTTTAATTCTTCTGAGAAGATAGCGAGAAAGGGAATAGCTGGGTTGAATGGGACCTCCAATCCAAGTTTTTCTGAGGACTCTTCACACTGATTTCCACAGTGGCTGCACCAGTCTACACTCCCACCGACAGTGGAGAAGAGTTCCTTTCCCCCCACAGCTCTGCCAGCATTTGTTATTGGTTGAGTTCTTGCTTGGAAGCTCTGTCTTGAACCTTTGCAAAGACCCCAGTGGACTTGAAGGTGAAGGTTGTGCCTGTCCTCAAAGAGCCTGGGCCGCAGCTTCTCCTGGGGACGCCCACCCATGCGTGCTCCGAGCTCCGAGCGCTCTGAACGCTGCGCTTCCAACGCCCTTAGAGGGCAGCGCCCCCTGAGAGGGGCGCTGACACCGCTTTGTTCCTAAGGACTGTGTGGGGCCGTGGGGTGGAGCCCCCGCCAGGCCTGGGGAGCCCGCGGAGTGTCGCGGGGACGGCCCCTCGGGCACCACGCGTTCACACGGGCGTGGCGTGGGTGATCACTCTTGCAGTGCTAGGTGGCTATGGGGGCGGGGCCCGGGAAAAGCTCCTGAGCAAACGGGAAGATGTGCGGGGCCGGGGGTGGGGAGGACGCACCCCCCCCCCCCCCCCGCCTTCGGCCTAGCGAGGGGCTTGAGCGGAGGCGGCCTTGGGGACCGGCTGAAGGCCTGAGACAGGGTGGCCGGGGAGGCTCCCCGGGGGCCTTGCCCTGATGCCACCTAGTGCGGGGGGTACACTTCCCCATCTTCCTCCTCTTAATGTGGCAACGTGCCCAGCTGACATGAGGTTTGGGGTGACCTCCTCCCAATCCAGCACTGAAGGCTCAACACCAAAACACTTCTGTTGACTGGAGATAGATACAGATATGAATATAGATATAGATAGATATGGTAGATATATAATGGTTCAGAGTTTCCACTTCTGATTTCTGGTGGTATCTCAATTCCTTCAATTCATTTAAAAAAAATGATTTGTAGGGAAGTCAAACTCCTTGTTCTGGAATATTCTGGAATCTGTGGTGAGAACTGCCAGGTTATCAAGTAGTATCTCACTTGTCTTGTATAGCCAGGTTCTGGGGACAACACTGAATTCTACTACTGCTGGTTTTCTGTACAATTCTATGTATGTGACTTGGTGTAATGAAACGCGTTCTGAGAAGGAAGTCTGGCTTCACCCAGCCATGAGAGAGTGAAGGGCACAGTCACTTGAGTTCTCAAACTGAATACTTAGAAGTGCACTAGAAAGCAAAACACCCATGTTAAGTCTGGCTTTCATTTTTTAAAGAGTGTTTTTCAAAGAGTAAAGCATTAATTCTAATCAAGTCTGATGTATTACTTTGTTCTCTTATAGATTGTGTTTTCAGTATAGCATCTAAGAAATCTTTGCCTAACTCAAGGTCACAAAGCTTTTCCTGTGTTTCCACAGTGTACAGTGTTTCACTTTTACATTTATATCTACAAGTCATTTTGAGTTAATTTTTGCAAATGGTTCAAGGTATGGATGATGCTTCGTTTTCTCTACAACCCTGTGATTATTCCCATTTTGCAGATGAGAGTGAAGGCATTTAAATATTTGCCCAAAGTGTGTGTACCTCTATGCCCAGGTTCTCAGGTTAGGCCTCAAGAAGTTTGTGCTTTTAATCACTGATTTTAAAATGCACATGCATCTGAGTGGAGTGGGAGCTTGTGAAATGCACATTTGAGGTGGGCCCCTACCCACCGTGGTCTGTGGTGTGGCATGGGCTGCCCTGGACCTGGACACTGCATTTCACGGTCCTGCCCTATACCCGTCGGTCCTTGGAAGGCCCAGGGAAAAGCCCCATGAGGCCACCTTGCAGCACATTTAAAGGCCCTTTCTGAAAGTTTGCACTCAAGAGCTGCTGCCATTCTTTGCCAGGGTAAACACACCTTCTGCTAGGTCGAAAATCTGATAGAAGAGGAAACTGCAATTGAGATTCAGAACTAACATGATGCATGGCTTATTTTCACTGGAGTCAGAAAACTCTGTCAGAGAAAGTCTAGAATAGTTTATGTCTTCCTTGCTATGTTTTCCAGTGTAGCCAGAAATAGGTATACGTTAACCTTGAACACTGGAGATACACAGCTGTTCTGAAGCTCCAAACCATTGCATCAATTTGTCAGAGGCAGATGGGTGGGCAGAGCATCCTGGAGACCTGCAGGAAAGTCCCTTTGGGGGCTGGCCTTCCTTTTCACCACTGTGCCATGATTTTCCATCCTGTGGGATGCAGACAGGACTAACCAGCTGGGACTATTGTCTATTGTGTGGCCAGGCCCTGCCAAGGTCTGTGTGCCTTCCAGAAAAGAGGCGCACCTGCACTGGAGGAGGAACAGGCAACACCTGCACCCCTGCCTGCCTATGGGAACCTGGTAACCGTCCTTGCAACAAGCGTGTCCCTATGTAACACACGGGGGAGGGGCTCAGCAATCTGTGTCACAAATACGGTTGAAGGAAGTTATAAGAAGTCCAGTAGGCCCAGGGTTTCTGTTCCCTGGGGCTGACGCTGGCTTAGCCCCTTTTCCCTCATAGTACCCAGCTGTCCCTCCAGGGAGGAGCTGGGAAGTACCCAGGCTCCACAGTCCTCTGCTAAGTGAACCGAGCCAGCTCTGGGCTAACGACTTGGCAACCACCAAGGAATGTCGCTTTTGGTATGTTGCTGAATGCACAAGGAGGTATTACTAGGGGTTGCTTGGCATTTTATCTGATATGAATAAAACCAGGGTGATGTCCTCTGGCTGCTTTTTGTCCCTTTGTGTTCCTATGTTTCCTTTTCATTGCAATAACAAGTGCAAACTATTATGCGAATGAAAAGACAGGCCCTAGGCGGGGAGAAAATATTTGTGAAACAAATGTCTAATATAGGACCAGTATCTAAAACACACAGATTTCTTAAAACTCAATAAGGAAATAACCCCAAATCAGTAACTTTAAAAAATCAGGAAAGCCAGATGTGGTAGTACACACCTGTGGTCTCAGCAATCAGCAGGCTGAAGCAGAAAAATCACAGGTAGTTCAGGCATAGCCTGGGCTACACAGTGAGCTCAAGGCCAGCCTGAACTACATAGCAAGACCCAGTCTCAATAAGTAAACAAACAAACAAATAGCAAAAGATAGGATCATGTGACCAAAGAAGATGGTAAACAAGCATATGAAAAAAAATGTGCATCATAGTCATCAGGCAACTGCAAATTAAGACAACAGTGTGCCCATTATACCCCTATGAGAACGGTTAAAATCCAAACACTGACATCAAATGCTAGCAAGGATGTGGAGCAACAGGAATTCTTAGTCATTGAGGTGGGATCGCAGCCAGTTTTCAAGACAGTTTGATGGTTTCTTAAAAAGCTAAGGAAATTCTGACCAAGTGGTCTAGCAGTTACACTGTCTGGTATTTACTCAAAGAAGTCAAAAATGTGTGTCCACACTAAAACCTGCAAACTAGTTGATGGTAACTTTTATAATGATTGTCAAAATTTGACAACCAAGATGTCATTTAATAGGCGTACGGATAAAAATACTGCTCTATCCAGTCAAGGGCCTATTATTCAGAGAAACAAAGGAAGTCAGGAAGGAAGGAAGTAGAACAACAGGAAGGAAAGAGAGAGAGAGGGAAGGAGGAAGGGGGAGAGAGAGAGAGAGAGAGAGAGAGAGAGAGAGAGAGAGAGAGAGAGAGAGAAACAGAGAACTATAAAGCTGTGAAAACACCTAGAGTTACCTCAAACGCATATGGCTAAGGAAAAGCAGTCAACTTGAAAAGGCCATGTACCATATGACTTCAACTGTATGGGCAGTTCTTAACCTGTGAAGGTTAGGCATGTAATTTTTCTTTAGGTTGATTTGAAAAATGATACGAATAGAAGCAAGAATTGAAAATCTTACCTTTCCAGTTATATCAGTATGGTATGTGGCACGGTAACTCTCTCGTGCAAGGTAAGCAAGCTGAAGCCCCTGTCAGCTACTGATCCTCAGAGTAAACAGCTGATCGTGGACAGTGTGCTATGGGGCTAGTCTGTGATGTCTGGTGAGTTAGGTGTACGAAATTCACTTTCAACTTAAAGATAGTTTCAATTGGCTATGGGTTTATAAGTGAGTGGAGGAGTATCTGTATATGCTATACTAGAAAAGGCAAAACTATGAAGATAGTAAAGAAAGCACCAATTTCTAAGGGTTAAGTAAGAGGGAGGGGACAAGTGGAGTGCAGAGAACTTTTAGGACAGTGGAAATTATTCTGCATTTCATAATCATGTACCTGTTGTTGATCATTTGCCAGAATGCATGGAGCTGTACAACAAAAGAATGAACCCTGATGTAACTATGGACTTTAGTAATAAAATACCAGTATTGTCTCATCAGTTATAAAACAGAGAGAAAGTGCATGTATAGGATGATTATGTAATTATGTACAATGAAAGTTGCTAACACAAGCAAAAGAACAAAGTACAGTGTAATGCAGAGAAGGAAAGCATTCTGATTTGGACAGGTCCTTAAATAAGGACAGATTTTGAATAAGACATTTTTAAAGAAAATATAGCCCTATCGTAGTGCTCCTCGTGTGCTCTACCCCAGTTAAATACATTTATCTTATTGACCTTTATATACACCTGTGAGGTGGACACTCTTTTGTCGTCTTTCTTAGCAGTTAAGGGGACTCAGGTTTGTGGCCCAGGCTCAAAAAGTGTATGCTGATGTAGAGGCAAAGGAAATTTTCCTTCCCGCTAGGGCAGTCAATGTTTGTGTCTATAAAACAGAATGAAACTAGATAGATTTACCGGGGAAAAGACACCTTTATGATTTCCAAGCGCACAGGAGTTTGCAAAATTTGAGACTCAAAGAAAGGCCAATGACTAAAGTTTTTACATCCGATAGAAAGAAACAGGAGCGAGGGCTCCCTGGAAGAGGGTGGGCTACGGAAGGCGGGGGAGCCAACCCTAACCCAAAGGCTCTTACCATGCAGATAAAGCCTCTCGGGTAAGAGCCCTCAGAACATGTGACGGGACAGCCCGTGGCCTCTCGGGTGGGGTGGCCACATGTTTTTCCCTAGAGTCACTAAGACTGTTAGAGGGACCTCCTACGAAGCTGTTTATGCTCTGATGGCTTCACCAATGTGGATCTTTGTGAGAGATGTGTTTTTCTCTCCTGAAAGGAGTTTCTCAGAACGGTTCCTGTCTGCAGTGCCTCTGAATAGCCATCTTGATTTATGCCAAAGGGTATTTTGGGATAGCACATTTTAGGCCCCATACCAGTAACCTCTACACTACATTGCTGCTCAAAAAATTTAGCAACCGGACAAGTGTTAGAAATAAAATCATGTGTTAGCAGAGCCCTGTGAAGTACTTGGAAGTCCCTCATCTTTGTGGTTCAAATATTCCCTGAGGAATAGAATTTACGCTCCTGTGTTCAGTTAACTGCTCTTTCTTCCACCCAGCAGCTGTGAAGACAAATTTTAGCTACTCACCTTTTCCTGCTTCTGAACCAGCTAGGTCCAGCGTGTCGGGTTTAGCGAGCCACTTGGTACACATATATTGGTGTTACGGAATTCTGGAGGCCCTCGAACTCTCTTGTGCCCATTTGTTGTACTGATGTGTAACAAAAGGTTTATTACTGACTTGTGGGCGAGGTGTGGCTGTCTGCGGGCAAGTCTGTCCCCACATGACACAGGGAAAAGTGCCCTGGAAGTTGGGACAGGAACCAGAGCTTGCGAGACTAAAGGCTGAAGAGGAGGGAGGCTGCAGCAAGGCGCAGTGACTGCAGGAGGTGTGGGGCTGACTTCGACAGCGGAGCCAGCGCAGGAGTGGCCCCTTTGGCAAGGCATTTGCAAATACTCCCTGCTTTCTCATCTCCCTGGAGCCAGGACGTTCCAAATGAGTTGTTTCTGAAATACAGTTTTGATTATGCTGTGACCTTTGCCAACTTCCTGCTCCTTAGGAAAATCTGCCTTCCCAGCCCAACTAAAATGTGTCCTTTCAAAACTTCCCGTTTCTCTGCAGCACTGGCCTCACCAGCTGCACCAGCTCTGCTATTCCTAGCATATGTTACTATGTTGGTTCTGGTGGTATCCTTCCCTAGGTGGAGCTCCCAGCCAATGTTTGCTGAATGACTCAAAGTGTGCAGGAATCACTAACTTAAGCACAAAAATGTTTGTGTTAAGAAAACACAGCACCAAAACGAGTGTGCAAATTCCTAATGGGGATGCGTATCTTTACTTAAGGAAGGTTGGTACGGTATACGTCAGGTTTGTGAACTTTATCTGTAAAGGGATAGATTGCAAAATTTTAGGTATTAAGGGACAGTATCACAACTCTTCAACTTTGCTATTGTAGGCTGAAAGCAGTCATAAACAGGTAAATGAAAGCAGCTGTGTTCCAACAAACTTTATTTGTAGACGCTGTAACTTACATTTCTTTCATGCGTCCTGATTTTCTTTTTCAATTAAAGATGTAGAAGCCACTCCTGGCTTGCAGGGCCATTACTTTGTGGACTTTGGTATTTTCTGCCAACTCTAGAGATATGGGTAACTCCAGGTCCTGCAGCACAAGACTCACACGAACGTTATTTTTTATGGAAAGAGCCCTGCCCCAAATAAAAACGTACTCAAGTAAGTGGAGAACTGCCTGCAAAGTACGGGTGACAGAACTCAGGGTTGGCGCATCTCGTGCTATGCTGGTGCTGCCACCTAGTGATGGGTCAACTTGATTTCAGTTTTTTCCTCAGCTCTTCATTCCCTCAACCACGGAAAGTCAGTTTGTACTCTGGACTACATCACAGGACTTCAAATCCATTAAACCAACAGAAGGACAAAGATTATGAATCATAATCCTTGACAAATCATTTAAAGTGAAAAAATCAAGCCTCAGAATGTTGGGACTAAAAGAAAGTTCTGAGACCATGAAGTTCAACTTCCATTACTGACCATCTGTATAGCTTTTTGGGGAGAAAAACAGGGCCATATGTTCAAGATGGTAGCATTAAAGGCTGAGCCTGTCTGGACATCGTGCCTGCCCGACTCCAGGGCAGGGCTGCCATTCCCTCAGTGACAGGCCTGTGACACAGAGGTGTGGACCAGCAAGAATCCTGAAGCCACACTGCCATGCTGTCACTTAATTTCTCTGTGACACTTAGGCTTTGTGTCCTGATATCCCTGAACTGTACAGTGGGGTATACTGCCTGTCTCACAGGGAGGGACACCGCACAGCTGAACGAGCTAAGTGTCTGGCTTACAACAGACATTGTTGTTCCCTACCATGACAAACTCCTGGAGAGCCTACTTATGCATCACATGTTGGGTGCTGTATGTGTATTACTAGACTTAATCCTTGCAACTACTCTACAAAGGGAGTGTTATTACCATTTTGTGCCTCCAGCCCCAGAAAGGTCAAATGCTCGGAGCAAAATGATGATTGGTGCTACCTCTTGGACAAGTTTGTTTATGGTAAAGGTACAAGTAAGTTCCTGCTTAACACAATATCTAACCTGTTAGCAACTGCCATCTGGTGGCATTCTTAGCATTTTGCATGACTTTTGAGGGTATAGCAGAGTATTAGTTTTTGGCATGAAAGTTACTTTTTATCATTCTCGTCTTTGGAGTGTTTGAGGGGCTGATAGCAGAAAGGAAGGTGCTTGAGGCAATCTATATGAATGTTGGAGTAGTTATTTGTCTTTTCTGCTTGTGACACTATTTCACCTCTCAATTTCTGAAGTCTTTAATGGAATTTTCACTTCATGTTTAAAACACACAGGGATAACAAAAACTTCTGTAGGGCCAAAGAGGGTATTCATGCATATTTAAAACCTTTGACACAGGCAAAAATTCATGCTCCTTAAATTTAGCTGAGACAGACAAATGCTTGAACTTTAATTCTAAGAATCCTAAGGATTCCTATTTCTGGAAACTTTCCCTATCATGTCTTTTCATCCTTTAATATAGACTGAAAACAGACTTTCTCCTTGACCAGCATATGGCATATGTGCCAGGTATGCCCATAGCCAAACCCTCTTTTAGAAATCTAGAGGCCACATGGTTATGTTCATGGGCTCCCACAGTTTTAAAGTCACTGCAGTTGGGTCAGTACAGAAGCAGCTTGGGGGAGCAGGAAGTGGCAGAGAAGCGAGCATTAATCTCAGTTGAGGCCAGCCTTCACCACTGCTATATAATTTCCCTGAGCCCCAAATTTCTAAATCATAGAATAAGGAGTAAGATCCCAACCCCTTCAGTTACGACTAAGCGAACGCAGAGGAAAAGCGTGAAGGAAACTGAAAAGTACCATCAGCACCTTTAAAGATGTTTGTACACAAACTTGGATCTCAGCTCTGAAAGAAGAGACTGCTCAAAGTGCTTTAAGGTTCTGGGCACAGGCCATCAGCCTCAAATGTTTTCTCTTTTATACAGAACTTTCTTTAAATTAGATCAGCAGGAATTAATATCTGCTTGCTTGCACTGTCTTTGTCTCTCACTGGGTGGCATTGCTTTCCAATGAGCAATTTCTTCTGGTAAGAGGCTGGCTGAGACCTCCTTTTAGACCAAATGGGAGCTGCAAGACGGAAAAAGAAAATCAATGAAAAAACACCCAACCCGTCTCACCCTACCTCGTCTCGCACTCCCCAATTTCAAACAGAAAACAAGATCTTGGGATTACAAGCTTCCAGTGACCAACGCCTGCAGTCACAGTAAATGGGAGGTGTGACTGCAGAAGGGAAGGCTCTTTGGTCTCCACATGGGATGTGCTGCCCTTTACAGAATAGGTAGAAGCCTTAAGCTGCACTTTCAAGATTGATAATGCTTGCATACACACAAAAGGTTCAGGCAATGTATATCCATGGTCTAACAGGGAGGGCTTATGCTTTTCAAAAGAGGACAGCATTTAGCAATTATATGGCAAAGAAGAGTTAATTTTGGGTGTGCGGTCACAAGAGCTGCTAACATGAAATACTGGCATTAGATGGACCTCAGCAATCCAAACTGTACAAGCCAGTGTTAATGGGGGTTGCCCAGCATGACCTCCCCACTCTCGCTCAGGGTTGTATCGAAGGGTCCAGAGCACTAGAGCTAAAACGCACCCTCCACACCCAGGTCCCAACTGCTATTCAGTTCTCCAACCTCAGAGCCCTTTCTTCTCATCACAACTGCACTTGCCCTTATGAAGAGAGGGAAGATGGAGGGATACAGTGACCACGTTTCAAGTCAGAGCACCCATTTCCTCACTTCATGCTCCACACTTCAAAACTCATTTTATTTTTTTTAAAGTAAATTAGTCTTTTTGGAGGTGAAGAATTGGCACTTGCTTTACTCCTTTGGGATGAAATTACAGGAAGGGTAATGGGGTTGAATCACTGTCATAGACTGTCTCTGAGGTTCCACTGCCTCAACCTTACAATGCTTTTTGTCATCAATGTGTAGAATTGAGAAAAGGTGGCTTCAAGCTCAAATGGATGATACTCTTAAGTACTAGATGCTTCCTTTTAAAAAAAGAAGATATTGTACACTGCACTTTGAGCTCTTTGGAACCTTCTCAGTGAAGCTTGGTTTTTAGTATTTATGCAAAAAAAAAGTTGATAGGGATTGCTTGTCATGGGATTATTTTACTCTGGTATGAACTAATCAGATGGCATGACTTGGTCATGGCTGCAAAGCCCCGACCTACAATTGGTAAGCTTTGTGAATAGACAGACTCTTGGAGGACAAGGTTTTTATCAGTGAATGGAACTGAAGTAACTAACCCAGCACAATGAATTGCTTGCTAAGTTCCTTACCTTCTCAAGTACCATCACCTTCATTCTTGGGTTAACACATTCTCCCTGTCTCTTAAAACAGAATCACAATCCTTTTTTTCATCAAAATGCAACATTTGAGTGTCTTCTCAGTGCTATTCATTGAGTCTGTCACCTATTATTTAATTTAATCTTGATAGCCATGATTTAAAATCAGTCATCTCATTCCACCTCCAGGGACCATGAAGCTCAGAGTTCCTTCTCCCTCTCATCCTTTTCTGAACTAGTTTAAGACCACTCTCACTTTTACTGCTAGCACTTTGGTGTATGTCCTCATTGCCTGACCCTGAAATCAGTCTCTGGACTGTCTTCGCTTTCTTTCCTCAATCAGAGATGTCCTCGAAACCAGAGTCAGTACAGTTTTTGTCTTTCTAAAACTTGACAACTTCCTATTTTGCATTTAATCAACTCCAAGTTCCCCTTTCTGATCCTTTTTTACCTACTGCACCCACGAATCTCATAAACTTGTTAAATGTTCTGCACTATTAATGTTCTCTATTTCCCCAAGTTTCCAACCATGTACCATCACCATTTCTGTCCTTGTTACATATTTTTTTGTCTATTATACATCCTTGTCCATAGCTGGTGACCATCAACTCTGCCCACACTGTACATCTGGCCTCCAATACTCACCTCCCCCACGGGGCCTCTACATCTCCACACTGCATGTCTCTTGGCCTCACCTTCTGGACAGCTCTACGACATCATCTTGGGAGGGTGTTACAAGATACAGATTCAATTTCTAGTACGCTGCTTGTGTGAGTATAAATCACTTGGAAAATATAACAAGTACTATAAAACTGAGTATCTGCATGTCTCATAGCCCAGTGTCACACTCCTACTAGCTATGTGCCCTAGCGAACTTTCACACACATGAACCAGGAAACTGGTACAAAAATGTTCCTAGCAGCCCTGCTCATATTAGTAAAAAAACGGTAACTGTCCAAATATAAGTTGAGTGAATGGCAAGTTATCTGTATCCTTCCCACAATGTGAGAATATTTTAAGTAAAAAAGAATAACCTGAGCAGCATAACATCAGGACCACCAAATCATATGAACAGAGCGAGTCCTAGAATACCAGCTTCAGAAGAATATCCTTTTATAACGCTCAAAAGCAAAGAAGTATGCTGTGTATTTGGGGGTGGTGGTGAAGATGTGAGAAAACAAAAAAGGAATATGATATAGAACAATTACTTTGGTGTAGTGAGGGGGAAAGAGAGATGCAACAGGCAAGCACACTGGAGACATTTCAGTTACTGTGATTTGAAAAGTGGGTTGAAGCCACAGGTTACATACAGGTGCATACTACTGGAGAAAAGCATCTATAATCTCTTCAAGAGGGATTCAGTGAGAACCTCTGTCAGATGGCTCCACACAGTGATTCAGAGCCCTTAGACCTGGCCTCTTGGAACACCCATCACTGGGCCAAACGTGTTAGAGGCAACTCCCACAGGGTTCGGGTAGAGCAAAAGCAGCTGACTTGCCGCCAGCGTCTTAGAAACAGTGATGGGTCAAAAGACTTGTAACTTGACACTGCCGTAGGAGAGACAGCCAATGACATAAAAGATTCTCAGTAGTGAACCAAGATAGTTGCCCAGCTAAAACAAAAATTGACAAAGTAAATTAGATCCTTAACACTTTTGACAAGGGAAGGCTTAAACCAGAAACCTAAACTCCAAGCCCACAGGGACTTTGTCCTGTTCACCACCACAGTCTTGGCACACTGTGTAAGTATACTCAACAGACAGAAGGCAAGCCTCTCTTCTTAGTGGTCACGAATTACCTATACAGTAAGGCAAATTTAGGGGAAAAACTGAAGACTTCCCAGATGGTGACTGACTTTGGGATTCACTACTCACATTACAAGGAAATGAGTTGATACTTTTTTTAAAAAAGTATATTTTAGCTTCTATTTTTACAAAATTTGCAATAAGGCACAATTCTTAAGCTCTTTTTTCATTTTTTTATTGCTGTTAATTCAGGAAAAAAGGTTGCATAAAATCCAATCTGTTCTAGAAATATAAGTGGCCTTTCCAGTACATAACATTTCAAATATCAAAGTATATGGTAAACATACAAATAAGGAGAAGGTAACATACCTCCTATGTACAGTACAGTATTTTAAATCATAAAATAAGCTCCATAAAGTACAACTGGCAAGTGATTCACAATGCGCTCATACGTGGCTTATCAACATTCTCACCTGAACAACGCAACTGCAGCTTAACAATTGATTTAATGTGGTCCAAAAATACCCAATCAAATAAAATATATTTAATCAAAATAATTTCCTTTACTCAAACTTCTTTCTTTCTAAATTAAAGCTTTTATCTACCCCTTTAAACTTCCTCTTCCCCTTCCCCATTAACTCCCACCCTGAAAGTTTTAAAATGTACATTGGTGCTATAAATATAAATGCTACTTATGAAGCATTAAATTAATCTTCTTTTTTTCTTCAAGTTTTTTCTTTTGCCTTGTAATCTGTTTTAGTTTCTCTGCTGCTCACCAACATTATTTCACACAACAAAAACCTACCCTTTTGCTCTGTACTGAGGAGTGGGAAAACAGCCTCCAGAGCTCCTTAAACCTATGACTATACAGTGGTAGCTGTTTACTGCTGTTCAATGCAGCAATCACCAAAAAATACACCCAATCTTCCAGATAACCTCAGTGCACTTTAGGAAATCAAAAATTACCTGGAAGCAATTTAGTACATAGATTGGCTTTTAAAAAAAATTTTTTTTTTTAAAAACAGCAGCATTAAACTTAGTGACATGACACTGACATGATTAATACCATCTTAACACACTCAGAATTCAGTCTTTCACATTATAATCAAGCATAGTGGTAAACGGTTATAAAAGTGACTTTGCTACGAATGACAGGTTAGGAAACAAATACCTGACTCTTTGTAGAAACCCACAGCTTCTGCTTAGATTGCAATAACCACACACATTTTAAACACAACATAACACTGTAACAGTTGGTATAGCAAAAGAAATCTTTACTCAAGTAGTGTCTTTTGAGCAGGACATGGTGGTAGACGACGAATAGAACTGGCTGTTGACTCTCATCACAAACACAAGCACACAGAGAATGACATTCACACCAGTGTGTTCACTTTGTGTCTCTCTGAAGCAACAGGCTAGAAAAGTATGATTCAAGGAAAAAATTGTGTTTTTTTTTTCCCCCAAGAAAAGGCTTTTAGTCCATTTCATACATTACTTTTTTCAGCTTCATATGGTTTGACCTCTTCCTCTCTCCCTCACTTATTTTCATGTTTTTTTGGACAATGAGCACTGCATATATGTATTTATGTGATGCTGTTTATTACATATATACATACTATCTTGGGGATTTGGTTTATCCCATAAGATTAAGATGAAATATTCTGCCCTTGGCTTATGTGCAGAGCAGGTTACAGAAGTGCAGACAATTAACACTGCTGGGCACTCTCACAGCAGGCCACAAAAAGGGGAGAGTGGCTGGAGAGAAAAGTGTATTATAGGGTGAAAGTGAAAGGCTGGGAAGAAGCAAAGTTTCTCTTTTTCAAAACCATATGACAGTCACCAGTGTTAAAAAAAGGTCAAATACACAGTTTTAAAGATTCAGTAAACATTGCACACAGCAAGTATTCAGTGTTTAAAAAAAAAGCACGCATCAACATTTTCCTTTTGATAAGTTTGTCTGGAAATTTAAGTTACATGTATCATACATATAAGCCTGTTGTTGAACCAGGAGACCAGAGGCTCAAGAAGCATCGCATTCTTTCTTACTTTGGACATTGGTACAAGAGAAATAAAAACTCCCAACTGCATAGAAATCTAGGAAATGTATAGACAAAGAAACAAACAAAATACCTTTCCTTTCCTCCCCTCCACACCCCAAAACTCCCCACACTTGAGTGTATTAAGTAGGCAAGCTTTACTCGTTTCAGTCTGCAGAATCCAACGTATCATTAGAAGGGGGGAGGGGAGGTGCGTATCTCAGTCTGTAAGTGCCTAAAACGGGAAAGACAGAACTGCTAAGTCACCGCTGACAACGACACGCGTCACAAACCACTACAAGATATCAAATGGGCATGCTCTTCAGGAGGCACCTTCCTCAGCATTAACACCATTCTAAAATGGCAAATAAATTACTTTAAAAAATAAAAAGTAATGTGAAGTTTGTGTTATAAGTTTTACCTAAAGCTATCAAACTTGACCGTCCTTTAAAAATGCCAAGTCAGTATACTTCTAATTTAAGACTTTTTTCTGGGTAAGACTTGGCAAAAATAACAAAGGTTAAGTTAAAAAGAACAGTTGCAGGTTCATACTGAATTTGGTATCTTACTTGTATTTGTGTAAGTGTATTTTCTTCTTTTTTGGTGTTAGTAATATTGAACTTGGTTCAAATTCTTTTACTCTAACCTGCTGTTTAACTATTTTGTTCTTGTAAAATCCAACAGAATCTTGGAAATTTTTTTCTTATGTATTTTTTGGGAAAGAAAAAGGTAACATGGGCATATGTGTGAGGTCAGCTGGTTATACACAGACACTACACAGTTACTAAAAACCGTTCGTGTCAGATGATTAGCATACTTCCTAGCTTTTCAATATTTAAAAATTTCTTACTCTATAAAACTTAATTGTAGCTTAAAAAAAGTGCTGTAAGCAGAAAGTTCAATATTATATAATTCAAATTCCCATTGTATTCTTTGAAAAATGTCATTAGTTTATTTCTTAGTTGGAAACCAAATTCCTCTGACCTTCCTTGTGCTCTGCATGATCTGGGTTATACTAGGTTTTTCTGTTTGCATTTAATGATTTTAACTGAAAACATACATCTGTAAATGAACGCACAAACAGATTTTTCTGCTACAACAGAATCACATGATTAAGAAAGAAAGAAAGAATAAACAGGTGAACTCAAAAACAAGTCCTCTGGGAGCTACTATGATTACCTTGTTGATTGGCCTCCATGGATGACTGCTTACAGTCCTGTGCATAGTGTCCGCTTACACCACAATTGTAACACGAGACATTCCCATTCTTCTTGGGCCCAGAACCACTGGTGTTGGCAACTACATTAGGTGCTGGATATACAGGATAGAATCTCCCAAATCCTGCCATCTGTTGCATGCCATAGTTGGCTTGGCTCCCCATGACTGGATCATGCACCAGTCCATTTGCATATGGAGTCTGAGGCAGAAAAAAAGGAAGTTGGTTTCCATTGCTCTGATGTGCTTGGTTGAGGTAGCTGCCATTGCAAATGGATGGCAGAGTGAAGAACGACGGGACTCGGTACATTGGTCCGGGCATTGGACTGGGATAATAGTAACTATTTAGCTGAAGGTTTCCATTGGTCCCACAGCTGCACCTTCGCCCGCAAGAACCACAAGGACCTGAGCCCATCTGCTGTGGTGGCACTATTGTCCCATTAGCGTTCGTATTCCCCACAGCACTGATATAAGATGTGCTGTCACTCTGCGCAGTACTGTGTGTCAAAGCAGGGCTTGGGCTTGGGGCAGGACCTGGGGTATGGGTAGGAACTGCAGGAGGAACAGTAGACTGGGCCTGACTAATGCCTGCACTTGCTGGCTGGGCAGAAGTGGCTGCTGTGTTGAGCACATTGGAATTCTGGGTGGGTAACACACTGGCAGCAAGGGGAGAGCCTGGTAAGGTGTAGGAAGCTGGTGGCTGTGCAGCTGAGAGGCCAGCTGCTGGAAGAACAACCTTCACATTGGTAGGCTGAGGGACTGTCCCTGTGTTTCCCTCAATTTGAGGCACCATTTGATTTAGTCCTACCACTTGGGATGCAGATTTTGTGATGGGGTCCGTGGTAGCCACAGGAGATCCTGGAAAACTACCTGGGTTATGGACAGGAATAAAGGCAGTGTTTGGTGATCCGATGTTCAGACTTCCGGCTGGTTGTTGCGGGATATTAACTGTGCAACTCTCAGAAGATCCCTGTGGTGGTGGCAATTTTAACCTCTGAAATGTTAGGTGCAGGGCAGGAGTACTACTGTGCGGAAGGAAAGTTGATGGAATAGGTAAAGGGGAAGCCAGTAATTCAAGGTGTTTTTCTGATTCTCCATTTGAAGCTGTTGGCCCTAGGATTCCAACAGGAGTTGAATTTGTGGACTCCCTTATTGCAGAAATAGCAACAGGACTAGGAACAAGCATCCCTATTGTTTTGCCATCTGCAGATTTGGGTGGTGGAACAACTATTTCAGACTTCTGGGCACCATTGTGCATGACACAGTGTAAAGTTGGCATAAAAGGAATATGTGGATACTTGGGAGAGTTCAAGGTATCTTCTAAAAGGTTTCCATTCTCATTTCCTAGCGAAGCAATTTGAACAGGTGGCTTGACAGATTGGTTGACAGGACCGTAACCTGTAAATCTGGTTGATGGATTCCCAGAATCCTCAGAATTACTGTCTGTGTCTAAGGAGGGGGAAAAAAAGACAGGTATTAACCCAAGTATAGCCTCCATCTTTCTTGCTACAAATAAAATCTAAGTATATCTAAAATTACCTCAGAAGTTTGGAACATGTCCCTCTATCACATTTCCTAACTATCTAAGGTGTCTTTTTAAAAAAATTTAAGTGTTCTACGGATCATTCCCTATATGAATGCTTTATCTTAAAAATATGGGAATATTAAGCAAAATAATAAAAGATTATTTGGAGACTGAGTGAGGCATAGTATAAAATTCAGACATTTATTTAACACCACCTTATTACTAAAAAAGCATGAAATATTTAAAATCTTAACTTTAACCCACTCGATTCATATTTTGTACCTTAAAACCCTTCCATCAGTCTCAGATAAATGATATTTTAAAAAATGCTCAATAGGGGCTGGGGATTTAGCTCAGCGGCATAAGCGCCTGCCTGGCAAGTGTGAGGTCATGAGTTTGATCCCCGGTACCAAAAAAGAAAAATAAAAAAGTGCTCAATCAAGACAATATTTCATGCAAATTATCTAAGGGTTGGGAGCAAAAGGAAGTATTTTTATTTTTAAAGATGGAACAAACTTGCTGTTACAAATTTCAATGGAAAAAGACAATTTAAAACTATTATTAATCATAAAATAATATAAAATAAATAAAAATAAAAATCATAAGATAAACACAGAAAGCAGGACAAATATGAAAGCACTGCCATTTCTCCAAAATCAAAGCAGCAAAATGGCAGGTATAACACTGCATTTATTTTTACTACTCTATTACTCTTAGGCTTACATGTGGACATAACTTGAGTCTGGACTTCTGGTTTCTGAATTTTTTTGTATAAAGGGACAAAAGAGAAACTCACAACATTTAAGCATCCTGCATAATGGATTGATAATGTTAAAACCAGGTAATGCATTGATGTGTACACAGACCATTTGATTAAATGTAATACCTATTTAAAAATTACTGAAATAATATTAAAAAATTAAGACTGGTCTTCCTAAAGAAAAGTTAAATGGAATGTACTTAGGGATACAAAATGTTAACATTGTTATTAACTGAACTATCTTAATTTATATTAGAGAGATTCAATTAATAAGTGAACGGTTCCAGTATAAACTTTTTCTTAATAGATTCATGATTAGAGCATTCTTACTAAACTTTACAAAACAAAGAGTATCCCCAAATTACTAACTTATTTATGCATTGTATTTCTACCACCACACCAGTACAGTGTTAAAGGACAAAAATAGAAGTCTAAAAAGAGCTGGAACATTTTTTGGATGGTCATTTAACTTTTTCTATGAACTAAGGTTTAAATCTTAAGTCACACCGAATAGTTCTATGATTTTAAATGGTCCCCAATGATTTTTTAAGCACTGGAGATTCACTTAGGTATTTAAAGAGAGATTTTTTTTTTTAACTGACTTTGGAAAGTCTCCAACCAAACACCATTACAATTAACAAGAGTATTAACAAAGCAACATATTTTCAAAGCAACCTTGTATGCACTCAAAATTCTAAAAATAACCAAAGCTCTCAATCACAATGTATATTTTTCCTAGTCTGAGAGAGCCCTAAGTGATTCCTTCATTAAAGAAATGCTCATTTTTATTTGTCAATAACTAAGCCTGTATCAGTGATGGTGAACATTTTAGAGCTTTCAATGATACTAACAGTCCGCTCTGTCACATGTGCCAGAGGTTCACCACCATACAAAAAAGATCTTCCACAGAGGCCTACCAATTTATACTGTCTGATGCCAGCAGAACAATGCCTAGTATCTGAAAAATCAGGTTAAATTTGAAGGGTGGTTAAGAGTCATGGGATTATTTGTACATCCTATAGGATCAAACATGAATGTGCCATAAAACATAGTGAAACATGTATTCTGGAAAAGGCATAAAAACTTTCTCTTATTTAACCCTCATAAAAACAAGTTATTTTCAGCTTTGTGTTTTGTAAGAAATCTCCAGAGCAGAAGTGCAGTGTGGCTTCAGGTGGGCAGACTTGGTGGCAGAATTACTACAGACTGGAGTTGGTGTGACTACAAATAACAACAAAGCAAAGAGCAACTTCCAACTGTTTGCAAAGCAGTAACACCGTTGCACACACTGCTGCTCAGGTCTCTAAAATGCAGCTTGAAGGGAACACAGAAGTTGAGGTCCCAGAGAATTGCAAGCTGCCCAGTAAGAAATGTGTGGTCTAAGAAACAGCATAGAGAAAAATTGCTGGATATCAGTCCCTAGCATGAGTACACCTTATGTGTACTCAACCATTAATCTATTAAGAAAACATTTATACTGGAACCATTCCCTCATTAATTGAAGCTCTCTAATATAAAGCTATTAGCAATCAGACATTGTCAGTATGTGTAAAGAGCGTATGTCATTCAACATATGTCTTTGGATGATCTTACTTTCAGACCAGAATGGTGGAGTAAGTGACCTCTAATGAGCCACAATTCCATAACAGCAACAAAACTCACAGCAATATCTGTCAAAAACCTATGCTTTCAGAACCATGGAATTAACTAAAGACTTGCAGCCATAGGAGTGTTTAATCAAGAAAAACAGCTAAATCTCATAAGGATGGAGAACCTTATGCCTTTCAACAAGCCCTATTCTAATCCCTGTCTCATTTTCTCCAGCATTTAAGCAGCCCAGTATAGTACCTCAACTGTGGTAGCTGTGAAAATCAGCAGCATAGCAACCACTACACAAAGTACAGGTGTAGAGTTACCTCTAGAATCTCTTTACCAAAATATTTATTGTGTGACTTGTCTGGCTGGTCCTGCTCACTCTGTGTTAATGATCTTTTATCCACAGGACTTCAGTCATTAGGGAGCTTCGAAAAGCTTTGATGTATTAGTGAGATTCTAGAAAGCTATGCTCCAGGCTAAGGCTGTGTGCACTCCCAGGAAAGACCTGAGGATTCCCCCTAAATTTTCACTGCTGGTTGACTTTGAATCTCTGTGCAAGGAAGAACTGAAGATGTAACACATTCAGGAAACAAATAGCAAAATGGAAGATACAAACCCTTCTAATCAGAAATTACATTAAATGTAAATGAATTATATATTCAGATCAAATGGAGGATGCTAGCAAAATGAATAACATCATGATACAATAATATGCTGTCTACAAGAGACACATTCAAAGACACAGTTTTAAAGTAAAAACAGTAACAAACACAAGTTAATAATAAACAAAAGTTTAAAGTAAAAACAATAAAATATAAGATACCACATAAGTAGTACTCCTTAAAAAAAAGCTACAGTGGTCATATTACTATCAGACAAAAAAAAGACTAAGAAAAAAAGTGTTACTAGAGACAAGGAAGGATATCTTAGTGATGATAAAAAGGTCAATCAGGAAAACATGAAAAGTATAAACATATATGCATCTAATAACACATACAACTTTAATCTTTATACACTAACTCTATTTTGTTATGATTCTGTGTTCTATTTAATTTCACATGCAGTGAAATAAATTATAAGAGAGGGTGGGAGTGGAACAGCTAGGAACATAAAATACTTCTATGGTCATTTCCCTCCACCCATACCTCTTCCTATAGTCCCCCCTAAAAGCAAACCTCTGTCTTTTTCTTCTTCACTTTCAAAACTTTCTCTTCCATCGTGTCGTGGACTAGATGGAGAACTGTAACTCTCTGAAGATGTTTCTCCACATGTGTCATGTCCAGATCCAATGTCCAAATTCACATCTAAAAATAACAACTCCATTTTAAAAAATCATGTTAAGTAGTTAAATTAATTTCCAAATTGAATCGCCAGAAATTAGTCATAGCTACGAATTTTTTTTTAGGTTTTCTACAAACACTTAAAAAGGCTTGTGTTTGATTTAGGTGAGAATTAATGAGTTTTAATAAAAAAAGACTGATAAATTCTTTAAACAAAGACATAAAAGGAGTCAATTTTAGGACATCAGAATTAAGGTTCTTTGTAGAGTCTATCCAGTACTTTAAACGACTTTCTAAGTCTACATATTCTAACTCCTTAGAGTTTGTTAAAAGATCCTTTCAGGAACATAATGTTCTGTGCCAAAGTGCCTATTCAGTTAAAATTATCAGGCCAGATTATTCAAAAGAATAAAATGCTTCCCATCAAATAGACTGAGTAGCCCCTTACGTTCTAGCTAAAGGCCAAACCTATACTAAAGTGGGATGGGGATAGGTACAATACTTGCCACAATCAATTAGCTGTGTTTTACTGGTATGTCTATCACTAGATATTCATATACTAGTCCAGACTTAAGACAGCTGTTCTATTCATATCTGTAAACCTAGCCTACCCTATGCCTTTCAGCAAGCATCCAAGCTTATTCTATGAATCCTCATACATGCAGTCTCAGAGTTTCTTAAAAATTACAGGTGATGGATCACTTCTGTGGCAACCCGGCCACACTATTGAAAGGTAATGACTATGTACACTTGGCAAAAAAAAGACATGGTTTGTGTAATGAGCAATTTAGTCTTTCGAAGGGGTAAGTTCATAACTACTGGCTGTTAAAAGATGACTTTCCCTATTTCAGTCTAGCCACTCATATGTTGGATGAATACTACAGAAAAATAAGGACATATGTTGCTAATTCCTTTTGAGTAGTATGCTAAATGTCAAATTATCAAAAGAAAATTGCATCAAAATTCTTACGGCTCCATTCACCAAATGGAGCTGTCAGAAAAAATGGCAGAGGAGTTGCATAGGCAGGTAGTATTTCTGCAGAAAATGATCTCAAGTATACTTATCTACAGCTACAGGCTCTAAATTACCAGTAACGACACAACTAAAGAAGGGATGCAAATCAAACCAAAGATAGTTTAAAGACAACCTAATGTAAGACAGTGGCTGTTATGACTTATATCTAGACGGTCCCCACAAAGCCCCATGAGCCCATAGTTGCAGCTATTGGTAGTGACTGGATCGTGGGTAGCTGACGATAGAGTCAGCACAGTCCTGGATGTGAGTGGCACCATCCAACAGGCTTACAATGTGGAGGGAATGAAAAGGAAAGCTGAAAGAAGGCTTTTGCCTCCTGTCTCCCACATCATGGACAGGACTTTTATGGATATGGTATAGGGGTTAGTGGGACAGGCTTAGGTGGTTTGGGTGACATTGGGGAGCAAGAATGGCTGAGTGCATGGCTACAGTAATGGGGGCTATGACCTACCCTACACGTTGTTTCCAGGGGAGTGGAGACAGAGGTTGGGCTACAGGATGTAGGAACCAGCTATGACTGGGTGGCTGAGGGGTGCAGTACCAATCATTTCCTGGGTGTTAAGGATAATAGAAAAAACTGGAGTTTTTCTGTTAATCTTAACACACTCAATTACTCAACACCTGGGCACTATATTCATTCCAACTAAAATGCTACTCATGTCATTATATTTAATTTTACATGTGGTGAGGTAGATAGGTACCATTTCCAGTTCACGAACGAGAAAAACCACAGCTTCAGAAAGGACACACATTTAAGAAAGTAGGGGCATAAGTTCCAAACTCATAGCTTTCTCTGATCAAAGTGCACATGGTTCTCTTTTGGCAACTGGAGGGTAAAAAGGCAAGCACAGCCACAAACTTCTTGGGTAAGCTATAGTTTCCAAATAAAGAGAGGTAAGTGGCGGCATGACCTCGTGGAGGGGGCAAGTACACTGTCATGAAGACACTGTCCTGGTTAACTGTGTTCTTCCAAGACAAATCTGGCAGCAGGATGGAAAATGAGCAAGAAAGAAACAGACAGGGAGGTCTGCCAGAAGTGACTTCTAGTCATCCACCAACTGAGATCTTTGCCTTCTTTATTTAGCCTTTGCCTCCTACTTTTAGTTGCCATCACCAGAAGAAACTTCAGACACTATAAAGTATCATAATATACTCCTGGGGTCTGGAACTTTATATAAACAAGACAAGTTTTTTTCTCCAAGTCATTTTAACCTTCAGTTCACAGCTGTTTCAAGGAGTTGTTAGATGATTTTAGATTGAAAATGTAACCATTTTTCTTTCATCACTGTCCAGTTTCTTTGCACAAATACCTTGTTTAAAAATTTTCCTCATTGCTGGGCACAGTGGCACATGCCTATAATCCCAGCACTTGGGAGGTTGAGGCATGAGGACTGCCACAAGTTTGAGGCCAGCTTGGGCTACAGAGTGAGTTCAAGGCCAGTCTGAACTGCATAGTGAAACCCTGTCTCAAAAAACAAAACAAAAAACCCAAACAAATAAAAAATAAAACTTTTCTCCACTTAATAAATACATTGTAGTTATTTATCACAACTGAATGCACTACCATATAAAATTTGAATTAAAAAATTCTAGTTTTTAGGATTAGTCAGTAAATGTGTCAGGTAATACACATGGACAAAATACTCTTCTAGAGGCCTGTGAGCGTTCACTCTTTCTATCTTTACTATTAATAACAAAAATAAATAAAACACAGAAGAGTAATTAATAAGCTAGCAGTAGGGGCACTTTTACATTAAATGAACCCGGAACTTTAAAATAGACCTTAAAATAGTTGTGCGTACACAGAAATCACAACAAAAACAGGTTCACAAAAATCTGAGGGTCAGAATTCCCTCCCATGAAAGGTTATTAAAATGTGAAAACATCAAAAATTTTCTAAAAGAATGACTTTGATAACAACGTGTGCAGACTTCTCTGAAAGCAGTTTGCAGAGCTGTAGTGAAGACCCTCCATGACCTCTGGGACCTGTGCTGGTGCAGATGCTGGCTTGAAACGGAAACCAACTGGGTGGGCAACTACTGCACCGGAGAAAAGGAAAGCAGTGACGTGTAACCGAGACACAAGAAACGCCGACCTTAATGGCCAATTTATAGTCCCTAAACTAACTCCATTAGTTTCAAAATTGTTTAATTTGGGAACTGCTGTACACATCAACGCACAGTGAAAATAACAGGATTTCACACTATAGCTTACTACAAAACAGTAAGTATTCTGTTGTTTATCTCTAGATAATACATATTTGAAAGAAAAACGAACTTTCTTACCTTTCATTGTACCACCATGGGCATGCTGAGGAGTGGAGAGTCTAAAACCATTTATTCTACTATTCAATCTGTTGTCAGTTTTCTTTATTTTCTCCCTAAACCAAATGTACATGTTACCAACATTTGTATAAAATTCCCTACAAAACACATTAAGTACAATATTACTAAATTCCTCTCAAGCTTTTCTTACAATTAAAAAATATTTAGTAAAAAATGAAACATGAGATAAAGTTCTCAGAACTGACACTCCCAACTCAATACAGTATTTGATAATATCTTTACTTCTATCATCTGCATAAACTGATATTTTCAACTAAAACAATTAAACTCAGAATTAAAATATAAACAGAAGGAAACTTTGCATCATATAAAAACTATGCTCATAATCAAATGTTACATACTGTGTTTCCTTATCAATGTCTAATACTGGAAACATTAAATTAAACTTACTTTTCTATTTGTGGCTTTCCTTTTTTCTTATTTATAGATGATAAGCTCCGTTTTTCAGCAGAATGCTAGCAGAAATGAAAAGACAAACAGACTGAAGCTAAATCATACTGATGCGGGTATCCTTGTATTTTTATACCAAACTTTTTTTGTGTGTGTGTCTTTTCAAGACAGAGTTTTACTATACAGTTCAGGTTGGCCTTGAGCTCATTTTGTAGTCCAGGCTGCTCTCAGACTTGGAAGGATCTTGCTGCCTCAGCCTCCTGAGTGCTGGGATTACCGGTGTTCAGTACCGCGCCTGGCTTCATAGCAAACATTTAAATATTTTCTAAGGGTAAAGTCTAATATATTTTGATTTACAACCTATTTTTGCAGTCTTCAGAACCAACACAATTTACATATTTGGTGACAATTACCTTAATACTAATATTTTTAAAAATCTTTTTTTACTTTTGTCTTTTTGAGACAGGTGATTCAGAAGGCTGGCCTTGAGCTCACTTTGTAGCCCAGGCTGGTCCCCAACTTGCAATGATCTGCCTGCCTCAGCCTCCCAAGTGCTGGGATTACAGGAGTGGCCACCACGCCAAGTTTAGTCTGTTCATTTAAAATGGAAATACTACAGTAGTCCACACTTACCTGCAGTTTCACTTTCCATGGTCAACCATGGTCCAAAAATATTAATGGAATATTTCAGAAAGAAACATTTTATAAATTTAAAATTCTACTCTGAATTCCATGAAGAAATCTCATGCTCAACCATTCCACCCCACTCATAACACAAATTACCCTTCTGTTCACTGTTTCTGTATTTGACACTAGTCTCATAACAGGAGGAGGGGTACAGCCACATTCATATGATATTTGTTAATAATAATATATTGTTGCAATTATTCTATTATTAGCTACTGCTGTTAACCTCTTGTGCCTAATTTATCAATTAAATATTACCATAGGTATTTGTATTTACACAGGAAAAATAAACATAGCTTATATAGAAAAACAGAAAACATAGCTTACATAGGGTTCAGTACTATCTGTGGTTTCAGGAATTCACTGAAGATCCTGAAATATATCCCTCATAGGTAAAACATTGGGACTACCATACAAAATAAATCATAACCAAGTACCTAGTATTTGCTATATATTAGTATTGTCTTGAAGTTCTGTTTGATAAAACTGACATAATTTTGTCAACTCTGAGGGAATCTAGGCACTGGAATGGCCTGGGAGAGTACAATCATACAGTATTTGAAGAGAGGCCATTAAGTATGACTAAGACACTTTACATTTCTCAAAATGTACTTTGGTTCAGAAAAACATATTCCATGATGAGTTAACATTTGGATCTGAATGTGTCAGAAACAGATTTAAGCTAAGAAATAAATTTTCTAGATAAAATAAGGTTTACTCCACATTACAATGTGTATACTGCCCTATGCCCAATCTGGATGTGTAGCGTATTATACTGGCAGCATATTGTATGTATTTGGCAGCAGTCTGTTCTCTGATCACATGCAATTCCTAAGAAAGCAAATGTTTCCTAACTATATTCAGAAACTTCAGTGAACTCATGAAGAAAGGTCAGTCTGAAAATTCACATTACCCATAGCAAGATAATGACTGAAATGTAAATAATTCTTTCAAGACTACAAAAATTTTAGCATAACAATTTACTGTACTCCAGGGTTAGAATAAGCATGTTGACTGTCATATGCAAGCAACATACATACATATATATATATATGTCATAAGCAATAAAAGTTTATACATTACTTTATAGGAGAAATAAAATTTTTCAGGTCTCAGAAGAGCTCATATCATATATACAAGCAAAAAGTCTAACACTGAAACAGTCCATTTTTACAACCAACAACGACAGAAAAAAAAGAGATTTAATGCTCTAACTATATGGCACCAAAACAAAACCCCACATACCTGGTCAGCCAAGCTCACACAGTGCTCTGGGTGCTGAACAGCGGTGCAGCTTTGCTTCCTCCAATCCACAACTCCATTCTGTTCAGGATATTGCACGGTAATCCCATCTAACGGAGAACAGCTCGTACCAATACTGCTACCAAAAGCAAAGTTTATGAAAGTGTGACAGTCTGTCCTCAGTCATTTAAGCTAGTCATCTCAATGAAACTCATTAATACTCTTCAGTCTGTGACAAGAGTTTTGGGGGGTTGGTTTTTTTCAATACCTAGCGATAGGTTTAAAGGAAGAAAGTAACTATGAGAAATCAAACAGGTACAAAACATCTAATTTATCATGAATAGCTGTCTCTTAAAAAAAAAAAAAGAGTATATAAACAAATGTGTACTCTGACTTGAGACTCAGCAACAGAGGTCACCCTGAAGCTAGCAGCTGGAAACAAACAGGCTACACAAACGTATCTGCAAAGAACTGTTATACTTAGTACTCTACATAAAGAGGTATGTGAAAGGATAAGATAAAGTGACTGAAGACTCAAAGAAACAAAAAACAGGAACAAGACAAGTCCCAATGAAAATCCAGAATATGAAGGTACTGGTATAGATGTTCAGGTAACAGTGTTTAACATGATCAATCAATACTGAAGATTTTGAAAGAGTACTGGAAAATATAAAGGTCAAACTTAATTCTACAACTATAAAATTAACATTAAGAATTCAGTACATAGGAAATAGATGAAGAAAATTAGTGTAGGGGAAATTTAGGCCAAAGAAAATATATAGAAGCACTGTAAGGGAAAATATGGAAACAGTTTTGGTTTCCACATGTGGGACCCAGTGAAAGGTCTTATATATTAAGGAGTTATAAGTCTCGGAAGATGGAGCAAGAGAAGAGGCAAGAAACTGTACATGAAGAGACAAAAGCAAAAAGCTTTCCAAAATTAAAAGACAGAAAGCTGTAGGTTGAGAAAAGAGAATTCATATAAAGACAGGTATAAAACATACCACAGGAAAATCACAGAAAACTAAATGATCAAAAAAACTTAAAATAATCAGAGAAAAAAATCACATTACCTTCAAATCTTACACTAAGACTGACTAAAAATGACAGCCAGATAACGTGAGTTCCCGTCAAAAGCAGAGTCTAGAACAGGAAAGTCCAACCTGCAGGTCATGGGACCTGTGTAGCTATAGTCAAGCAATGTGGCTCCGCAATACAACACATTTTCACATGGTTATGTAATTTTTACCGATACTGTTGCAATTCAAGAGTGAAATGCTGAGGAGACAACTGAACAACATGTAAGGGAAGGTACAGTGTAGCACTAACTCTGCCTCCTGAGTCTGCACAGTTAAGTGGTACTCCTGTGACTTGGCAAGTAAAACACAGTGAATACCAGTATTTCAATCTACTCACACATGTAGGCCTATGAAGGCAGGCATTTACTGTTAAGCAGATATGTAAATTTTCTTATTAAGCATGCGTTATTTTGTAAAATATTTTAATATATTAAAATACTAAGAAAAGGAAATTTTGTTATTCATATACATTAATTATGTATTTTATATGTGGCTCAAGATAATTCCTCTCCACTCAGTATGGCCTACACAAGCCAAATGGTTGTACATCGATGGTCTAAAATGACAAAACTTATTTGTTAAGTGGGAGCAAGGAGTAGGGAGAGTGAAATAACAAGACTACACAGAGGCTGTCACTATGAGCCAAGGGGCTCCAAGCTGCTGCTGTTTCCTAGAATTATCTACTAAAGGGTAGGAAGCAAGCTATAGAGTTAGCAAAGACCCTGAGGCAGAAAGTGGAGGTCTTGTGGCATATGGTTGAGGGAGACAATACTAATGTGGTATGAGTCAAAAGTCACATGAATGGTTTTAGAAGATCTGCAGGAGACATCAGAGGTGGACTGAACAACACAAGGGACCACAGGTCACTGACCAAAAGATGATGAAATCTATAGTTTCAAAGAGGTAAATAGAAAATAAGTGCCAACCTAGAATCCCGTATATAGCAAAAACAATTTTCGAACATGAAGGCCAATTTTCAGATGAAAATTCATTCATATTCAGTGTTCATCCATTAGAAGGAAAATGATCATAGGTGAAAGCTTAATGACATAAGAAGGACTGAAGAGGAAAAGAATGGTAAAATCTAAATGAATATTGGAAAAAGGCTTCACAGAGTTTAAAACTATGAAAAAGCATGATAGCTATAGTTTATTTTTATTTTTCTGGTACCAGGAATCAAATTCAGGACCTTGCACTTGCCAAGCAGGAGCTATGCCACTGAGATATATATATCCCTGGCCCTAGTGACTACAATTTATAGTTCAGGAAAAGGTTAAGTAGGATTATACTTATCTAAGGTCCTAAAACTGGGAAACACTAGCAGCACAAATTAGTACTAGACAGTAAGTCACAGACTTTAATACACTCTTTAGGCAGTGATGGAGAACTTTTAGAAATTTCAATGACATAAACAGCCCACTGTGGCATGCTTGCTGTAGGCTCACTACCACTACTTTAGAGCAACAATCAGAACAGAAAAACAACATATAGAACTATCAAGGCTAACAGAAGAGAGAAAAAGAACGGTCCAAAAGGCAGCGAGAAAGAAGATAAAAGGAAACTCAGTAAGAGGGAAAATAGTAGAATTATAGCCAAATATATCAGTAACTTAAATGTTACACTGATTTAAAAATGTACAAAGGCATTTTTATTTTTAAAATTAGATACCTACTTCACAATAGGACTTTTTCCAGTATGTTTCTTGTGGATTATGGTATGCTGTAATACATCTAGAGAAGAAAAAGTAAACAGTTTATTAAAATAAATGCCACAGCACATATACAAAAGGATACTTCAAATTATGCAATCAATACTTCGTTACTTCTAAGTATTTCCCAACACAGAAAACAATACCTTAAGAAATTTTCAAAGACTGAATAAGCTATCAATTTACCTTAAACAGCCTCTCAAATGTGTTTCGTCCAATAACATATCAATCTTGTCCAAAACTACACATCTACTAGGTGCATGCCACTGCATGCGGCAAATATGACATTCAATGTCAGGTGGCATTCTCTTTCTTTTAGTGAAAGTGAAGACACTCTGCTTTAGATTAGTGAGATGGGTGGCCATCTCCTGCCTTGCCCAAGAAAGTCTTCTTTTCCCAGATTAATATTTAAGCTTAAATAAAACTTGTGTGTGTGTGAGGTACACAGGGTTTAATTATACATGGAAAGTAAATTGTGCCAAGGCCATTTCGTGATCTTTGCAGTGCCACCTTTGTCATATCCTAATCCCCATTTCTGTCTCCAGGCTCCTTAATCTGCTCTATTGTGCCATACTAGGCAAAATGACTTATTCCAGTAAATCCACATTTACCTTCTTCTTGACTTGAAGCTTCTGAGCTGTCTTCTTTTAAGTGTTCTAATATCTTAGAAGTTTTCAGAGAAGACTGTAAGTTATCTGTAGGAAGTAATTTAATACTATTAATTTTTAAAGGAAAATTATAATACCAAGATAAATATAATGATCACTCCTGACCAAGGAAGAAGAAAATAAAGGGTTAGGAGTGAGAATATATCTACTAGCTAGGGTCTTTAGGAAAGCAGGAGGATGTAACGCAAAGCACTGGACTATGAGGTATGTCAAGAAGTCAGCTATTCCCAAGAACCACATGACCTGAATGAATCACAGCTCATCTATCAACTTCAATCTGTTCATGTACCACACAAGCAAATGGACAAGAAGTGCCACTCACATACCTACAGTAGGGGCTCAGAACTGTTTTCATTAAATCTCCAGTTCACTGTACAATGTTTTCTTTTTCTTTTCTTTTTTTTTTTTTTTGAGATAAAGTCTCATTATGCAGTTCAGGCTGGCCTTGAGCTCACTCTGTAGCTCAGGATGGTCTTGACCTCGCACCCATCCTGTTGCCTCCACCTCCAGAGTGCTGGGATTATACATTGTTACTTTTATAAAACAAAATATACTGTAGCAATGCTTAATTACTACAAGGCTCTGAATTTCTGTTCTATTACAAAGTAATGACAAATGATTTGTGGACCAGCCCTGGCCCATGGAACACATTCTGAAAGCAAGGGATTCCAGTGTTCAACATCCTAAGTCATTTAGGAGTTTAACACTTTTTTTTACTCAGAGATAGCAATAGGGATATGAAATGTTGCTCTCTGTCCCAGGGAAACAAAAAGGTAAGCAGTGCAAACGAACCTTAAAAAAGTGTTCAGAACAACTCAGACATGTACTACAAGGCTTCTTACTACATTATTTTAATTTGACAACCTTAAAACAAATCTGCCAACCTCATTAGCATTACTCATGCAATTTAAGCATTGCCAAGTTCTCAGGATGAGCTTTCCTGTATTTATAGATGCGTTCCTCGTGTAGGAAAGTTTTCCTAGGCAACCTGTTAATATAAGCTGGAAGTTTAAACTTTCTGTTTTAACGTCTTTCTAGAATTAAACATATGCTACTGATAAATATTTATTCAGAAGTACTTATACAACAGTAAAAAGCACTGATTGTTAAATATACAGTATGCTCTAGAATGGCTAGTCTATTATCACTATTTAGGCACAAATTTAACCATCAAGTTGTACACCTTAGTCAACAATGCTGAGGCTTTAAGCAGCTAGAGGCTGAGACAGTACAAGGAAAGTTAAGAGTTCTTAGCAGGGCTTGAATTTCATAACAAATTTTAGAGTTTTTTTGTTTTGTTTTATTTTTAAACAGGGGCTTAATAAATCAAAATTTATTCCTGTGATGGAACCTGGAACAGGCAAAGTAGAAACTAGAATCTGAGCAAAGAGTAGGGCTTTGCAGATAAACAATCTCCACATGAAACAAGGACTAAGACAATGGTATGTATGGAAAGGGACAAATAGGAAATCGTTCCTTACCTGTTACAGGCTAACTTTAAATGGCTGAAGTAAGGAGGGAAAGTGTGATGAATGAGGTTAAAAGGTTCTGACAGTGACTATAGGACAGGTGACCCCAGATGAAGGCAGACTGAAGATTTCACAACTCTACAACCAGCACTGCCATGTATCACCAATCTGTATGCCAGCAGGCAATGAAAGATCAACCATGTCCCAGAGTCTCAGAGATTCTTGGATTCTCCCTAATGATGTCTGTTTGGTTATAGTGCTTTTATACATTAAAACTGCCATGTAAAATTCATTAAAATGATAATTTCCTAATTTCTTATTTAAAACAAAAATTTTTAACTTTTAACTATAAGATGACAGGATAAAGTACAAAACATAAGCAGAGAAAAATACCCCAAATTTTTGCAGAGAACAGAGGATACTTACTGAGACTGTGTAGAGAATCTGATGATATAGACCGAAAAAAGCTGTGTACTTTCTGACTCTGTAGAAAAGCTTGTGATGAAGTTGAAAATAGCTGCCTGCATGTAAAAAGAGATTTATTAATTTCAAAAAAGAAATTTGTTAATTTGTATGTACATCCACAGTTTGTTTAGATTATAAAGTCAACAAGTGATTGTTTCATTCAAGTACAGGGGAAAAAAATTCTCCCCCCAAAAAGAATATTACTTTCTAATCAATTTCCTATAAGAGTGAGCAAAACTTAATAAAACTAATTTTCAAAAATCTACTAAACTGGTTTATTCTTATGGTAAGGTTTCAGTCCCGGTAAAAGAAAAAAGCATTATTTCAAACTTTGCCAAGTAGTCCAAATAGCTGTCTTTCTGCTCAAGAAGAAGAACTCAACGTTTTCATAGGTGTTACTTTTCATAATTAGGCTGTACCATTAAGGGACTGTGTCACACTTTGAACATGAGTTTGTAAAGTTCGGGATGCTAGAAATCCTGAAAAATATGAAACACGGTGATGTAGTTAACATGTACTATGCAAGTATTACTACATCCTAAGGCATGACTACATTAAAATTCATGTTGAATATGTATCATACCTTTGTTTTATCTTTGAGAAGCCTTTTTCCTTGTATTTCATTAACCTAATTAAAAGATCCGAAAGGTTCCAACTGGAGATCTTTCCTATAATGGCAGCTATAAAATGGGTCTTAAGCATACAGTTTAGAGGATGTGTCATGGAGTATTTACCAATATCTGAACCCAAACATAAATTGAATCACCCTCAAGAAATTATTAAGTTTTTCAGATTTAAATTTCTAGGAAATATTACTGGTCCTCAGGGTAATAAGACTCAACATATATAAATAAATAGTCATACTGCCAATTGCATAAGTACTCAACATACAAATTTTCTGGCTTCTTCTGAAGGGCTGGCCTGGAACTCACTATGTAGCCCAACTGGCCTCAAACTTATGGCTATCCCTCTTGCCTGGCTCTCAAGTGCTGGGATTACAGGTGTGTGCCACTATGCTTGTCTGGACAAACAAGTTTAGTTCTATAAAATTATCTTAGATAAATATATCCAAACGTGTTAAGAAATATCCCCAAACCCTGTAGTATTATTTGTAGTAGTTTAAACATACTTAGAAACAATTAAAATGGCCACAAAATGTACTAATTTGATTATGGTTCAGCTACAAATGGATTATGTAGCAGGGAATGATCTTTACATGTACTATACTAATGTGTTGTCCTGTCCCTAGGCATTTAATGAAAAGAAGCAAAACAGTACTGTTGTTGAGAAGAACAAAGTGACGTGCTTTAATTTTAATTGAAGTATTGGTTAAGAGTCAAATTTCTAAAAGCAGACCCTTGTGGAAATAATTATTTTCTTCTTCTGAAAAATCTCAAGCTTACAGAAGATACACACACACACACACACACAATGTTTTTCCACAAATCATAAGTAGACGATCTGCTGCCTCAGCACCCAAGAAGGCACAAAGCTTTTTCTATAATCACTAGGAGGAAATTAACATTGCTCAATCTTTCTTTTAATCCTCTGGCCCACAGCAAGTTTTACAAACTGACTCCAAAGTGTCCTTTTCCTCTCAATGGCCCTGCTCAGAGTTCTGTGTTGTGCTCAGCTGCTGCAAGTCTCTGGGGCTCTTCTGGTTTTGAGAGAACAGGGCAGGCGTTCTGCGGAACGTTCTCCACGCAGGTGTGTCTGATTAGATGCAGGCAGTGCTATCAAAGCAGTGAAACTGTGCTCTTTTGCTGCAGCAGATTGTGCGGTACACAACTTTGACTAAACCATCACTGAGAAGTTCACTTTACTTGATTAAAGGGGAATCTGTCAGCATTCTCCACTCTCAAGATGCTTTCTCCCTTTTAATGCAAGGGCATAATTTTGTGGAAAGCACATTAATAATGTCAATACCTTATTCCTGACACAATCAATTCATTTAGTATTTATTTCAACATGGACTTAAGGTTTTTACTGTTTCTAGTTTTTTAAAATTTAAAACAGAAACAAAACAGAAAAGTAAGAGAGACAAACAACAACCCCAAAACTATCACAATACTGGCTTTCAAAAGATGATAGGAATTTAACGATGGTTGTAATACTACATGTTGTTATCTTCAAAAGAGCTGCTTAGATTACCAGATAAAGATATGTAAAATTGATCTAATCATACAAGTATTAACTGTTCCTTTTCAAGAACTAATAGAATTAGTAGCATAGTTATCTTAGCAATCTTATATATACATATACCAATTTATATCTTTTTCCTTTTCCCTTCCTTCCTTCCTCCTTTCCTCCTTTCTCCTATCCCAGTTACTTTTCCTCTTTGAGTAGTTTCTTAACCTTATACAATATTTACTATAGATTTTGGATCCTATTTGCTCTTTAAGTTTCTTACACTGAACAGACAAGATATTTACACATGTGAGTTTGATTTATTTCATTTATGAGTATGGTCTCAAGTCATGTCCATTTACCTATAAAAGCCTCAATGCAATCCTTAGTAGTACTCCATTGTATAAAAATACACAATGCAATCCTTCGTTATAGCTGAGCAGTACCCCATTGTATAAAAATATATCTTTTTTACCCATTCCTCAGTTGATGGGCATTTGGGTTGTTTCCATTATCTCGCCATTACAAATTGTGCTGCTATAAACATGAGTGCACATATATCACTGTGGTATGATGCTTTTCATTCTTTTGGGAAAATGCTCAGAAGCGGAATAGCTGGGTCAAATGGAACCTAATCCTAGCTTTTTGAGGAACCTCCACACTGATTTCCACAGTGATTGTACCAGTCTACACTCCCACCAACAGTGCAGAAGAGTTTCATTTTCCCCCACAGCCCCTCTAGCATTTGTTATTGGTGGTGTTCCTGCTCCTGGCCATTCTTTTTGGAGATGGAATCTCAGTGTTGTTTTAATTTGCATTTCTCTAATGACCAATGATGCTGAACATTTTTATGTATTTATTTGCCATTTGTATTTGTTCATCTGAGAAGTATGTATTCATCTCAGATGCCCATTTTTGGATTGGGTCTTTGAATTTCAGGGGTCTCATTTTTTAAAATTCTTTATATGTTCTAGGTAGAAGTCCTTTGTCTGAGGGTCAACTAAGACTTTTTTCCCAATTTGTGGGTTTTCTTTTTAGTCTGTTGGAGATTTCTTTTGACATGCAAAAACTTTTTAATAAGACAAGATCCCAGTTGTTGATTCTGGGAAGTATTTCCCATGCAGTTTGATGTTAGCTCATAACTCTCTGCTGACCCCCATGTCTTCAAGATTTCTACCTACTTTGTCTTCTAGCAGATTTAGTGTTTCTGTTTTAATATTTAGATCTTTGATCCATTTTTACTTTAGTTTGGTGCATGGTGATAGGCATGGGTCTAGTTTTAGTTTTCAGTATATGGAGAGCCAGCTTTTCCAGCACCACTTATTAAACAGGCTGTCTTTCTTCCAGTGAACTTGCTTGGTTCCTTTGTTTGTTGTGGCTGTATCTTCTAACCTATTCCACTGATCTTCGGGTCCGTTTTTATTCCAGTACCATGCTGATTTTACCACAGCAGCTTTGCAGTATAATTTCAAGTCAGGAATTGAGATGCCTCCTTCCTTGCCTTTGTTGCCCCGAACTGCCTTTGCCACTTTAGGTCTCTTCTGGTCCCAGATGAATGTTAGGAATGATTTCTCTAGGTCTGTGAGGTATGCTAATGGTATTTTGACTGGAATTGCATTAAATCTGTGTAACAATTTTGGGAGAACGGCCATTTTCACAATGTTTGTTCTTCCTATCCATCAACAGGGAATGTCTTTTCATTGTCTGAAATCTTCTTTTATTTCTTTTTTCAGAGTACTGTAATTTTCAATGTATAGATCTTTTATTTCCTTTGTCAGATTGATTCCTAAGTATTTCAATTTTTTGGATGCTATTGTGAAGAGTGTGGTTCCCCTAATTTCTCTCTCAGTGAGTTTGTTGCTTGTGTACAGGAATGCTATTGATTTCTGAGCGCTGACTTTATATCCAGCTATATTACTGAATTTGGTTATTACATCTAGAAGCTTTTCAATGGAGTTTTGGGGTCTTCTATATAGAGTATCATGTCATCCGCAAATAATGATGATTTAACTTCTTTCTCATCTTTAGTCCTTTTATTTCTCTCTCTTGTCTAACTGCTCTGGCTAATGTTTCCAGAACTATATTGAATAGGAGTGGTGATAATGGTTATCCTTGTCTTGTTCTTGATTTTAGGTTGAAAGTTTTCAGTTTCTGTTCATTTAGTAAGATGTTTGCAGCTAGTTTATCATATATGGCTTTTATCAGACTGAGGTAAAGACCACCTATTCTGATTTTCCATAGGGTTTTTATCATGAATCAGTGATGGATTTTGTCAAAAGCTTTTTCTGCATCCATTGAGATGATCATGTGATTCCTGTCTTTGTTGATATGGTATATTATGTTTATTGACTTGCATATGTTGAACCACCCCTGAATTTCTGAAATGAATCCCACTTGATCATGGTGTTTTTTCTATTTTTGATATTCTATTTGCCCCAGATCTGGTAACTGAGACTCTCTTCAAGCTGGTTCTGCATCATTGTGACAAAGCCGCATCACTGTTTCAGCACTTCAATGCTTTCAGGAACAGGTTCGCCTTGATTATTTCCTGCCCAAGCCCCCAAATCAGCTTATTCCTCGGCGAACTCCAATTCCTTTTAGTGGAGAATGGTATACAGAAGTTAGGATCTGAGCATCTGCATGCCCAGTTACTGGAGTCCACTGTTTCTGGACCCTTTCAATGAACAGAGCTTAGAAATGAGTGTATACATGTATACACAACCACATTTACTTCTCTATCTATGGATACTGGATATCCTGCACTCAGTAACTTTAATTCTGATCAGACACTCCATCCAGGATTCATTCTGGTTTACTCCTTTTCCAATAAGAACCTTTCCCAAGAAAAGAGCAAGGTTGTTCTCACTATCCTTAATATATCTTACATATTTACTCAAATTCCCTGTAGCAAACCATCTCCACCATTGCTACTCTCTTCCAACACTTACACAGACATCCCTGACCTTCACTTCCCTACAAGGCCATCCGCTCACAGATACCCCTTCACCCTTGGGCTCCTGACACTTGTGTCACGTGTCCCTCATCATAGCCCGGAAGTCAATGGCTTTCTCAAGCCTCTTATACTCCTTTTCTCCAGTTTATAGGGGCACATCCTCCCTTCCTGATACTGGTACATAACCTCCTCTGCCCCAGCATGACTTAACTGTTCACAAGGGAACAGGGAAAAGAGAACAGGAATCAGCAATGGTTTTTTAAAATCTGATAATCATACAAAGACAGTAGTCACTGGTACTACTAAGACTTGAACCAATTAGTTCAACACATCTCCTAGAATAGTTACATATGCATCAAGTTTTAAAATAAGCAAGCTTGGGGCTGGGGATTTAGCTCAGCGGCATAAGCGCCTGCCTTGCAAATGTGCAGTCATGAGTTCAATCCCAGGTACCGATAAAATAAATAAGTAAATTAGTTAATAAAATAAGTAAGCTGAAGAATAAATATCTGATAATGTGTAAGAGTAGTCTGGAAACAGAACCAGAAGAAAAACCACATTTATTTAATACCTAATACGCTATAAAGCTCTAACAATTGCAATGTGCTACTGGGACAAGAATGCCAGATTGGTAGAATAAGAAACCCAGAAACAGTTAACCTAGGAATGCATGATAAAGTATCACATAACAAATTGATAATATGGGAAAGAATTCATTGTGTAAAAAAAGAAGTCAATTTAGATCCTGACTTCATTTGGAGTAGTGCAGTAAATTTCATGATTACAGAAAATAATAAAAATGCAGGTAAAAAACAAAACAACAGCAACAATAACACAAAGCGTTCTAGTGATTAACCCAAGAAGTCAAGAGGATCTAGCCATGCAGCTTGTCAGAGACAGAACTACAGACATTAACATTTTCCCACTGGCTTGAACCACCAGTGTGGTACATGCTTGACCCCCATGCCACCTGAAGGTGCAGTCAGGCATGCACCACTGCAGTTTAGGGACATCTGGCCACGGGACATAGGAGTTGCAGCCCTGTTGTGAACATGCTAAACTGAGTGCACATTTCTTACTTCAGGAAGATCTTTTCATGTTACTTATTTCTTTTCCTCTTAAAAAAGGATACCATAACATCTATGTTCAGAAGTATTGCTAATAACCTGATCCTTTTCATGACAAGCCATTTTCTTCAATCCTTCTGCGTAAAAACTAATTTCTCAGCCACTACAAGACATATACGTACCTAAAATCTGAACATGGACATTCGCCAAATACATAAGAGGCCCATTATCATTGTGCTAACCTGTTAACTTTTTTTTTTTTTTTGTACTGGGGGTCAAATTCATGACCTTGCGCTTGCCAGGCAGGCACTTGTGCCTCTGAGCTAAATTCCCAGCCCTAACCTGTTAATTTTTGATAACTGGCAGCATCAAATTAAAATGGCAATTAAATTTCAACACCAGTTCTGGAGGGAAGATCTACTATGGAAAACTATTTGGAAATATAAAGTTCAGTATAGACAACCTTTGAAGTTACACTTCTAATCATTTATTCTACAGCCAAATTCCCACTTACATGAAAAGATAAACATTCAAGAATTTTTACTGTAGTAGTTTGAGTAGACACATAAACAGCTAAATGTTGATATAGCTTGATAACAATAAAGTAGTTAAAGAGCCAGTCTTGAGGGAAAATAAAATAGTTTATTTTATACCATAATACAGTAAAGAGCTTGTCTATGAAAAAAGAGGCTGAAGAGTAGTAATGAGACTGTCTTTTTTCATTTTTTAAATTCTGAATTTGGGCCACATATATTCTTCACTTAATTAAAAAAATAAAGGTACAGTACTCCTCTTTAGAAACTCTATTTACATTCTGTATGTATGGCAGGTTTTAAAAAATTCATTCAACAAATATTTACAGAACATCTACTGTGTGCTTGGATCTGCACCAGCAACTGGGACTACTTAAAAGTCCCAAAGTAAATTCAGTCTCTTCATGCTTCCCCCGCCCTTTTTTTTGGACAGGGTCTCTCTCTGTAGTTCAGGCTGGCCTTTAATTCACTATGTAGCCCAGATTGGCCTTGAACTCAGGGATCCTCCTGCCTCAGCCTCCCAAGAGCTGGGATGACAGGGGTGTGCCACCAATCCCATTGTAACTATCTGAATTTTAAAAAGAGGCATTCACTAATGCAACTACGTGGAGTGTCTGATCTAAGGGACAAGAGTAGAAAATTTATCTGTTGCTGGGCCTGGTGGTGCACATCTGTAATCTAGGCACTTTGGATGCCATGGCAGGAGGATCATAAATTCTAGGCCAGCCTGGGGGATTTTGGAAGATCTTTTCTGAAAATTTCAAAAAAAAAAAAATATTCTTGGGGTGGAGTTGAGATAGGATCTCCCTATGTAGTTAAGGCTGGCTTGGAATTCAGCAATTCTACCTCAGCCTCCCAAGTGCTGAGATGACAGGCATGTCAAAATAAAAATTTTTATTTTGGGGGGTACAGGGGATTGAACTCATGATCTCAGGCTTCCCAGGCAGGTTATTTGTGCCATTGAGCTACATCCCTGGCCCCAAAATAAACATTTTTAAATGGGTTGGAGATGTAGCTGAGTATGCCAGCCTTGGATTTAATCCCCAACACTGCAAAACAAAACCAAAACCAAAACAAACAAATGAAAAAACAAACCAAGTTGGTTCACCAAAAGGAAAAGCTAAGTGTATGAGAGGGGAGAGTGATGATGACAGGGGAAAGCACCTGGCTGTGACCAAGGCTCTCTAGATTCTAAACATTTTTCTTTCTGTTTGTCTTTTTTTTTGGAGACAGTTTCACTGTGTTTCCAAGGCTGGCTTAGAACTCACAGCAATGCTCCTGCCTTAGCCTCCCGAGTGCTGTGATTACAGGTGTGCACCACCACGCCAGGCTCTAATCACATTTCTGCCACACTGCAACCCTCACAGGTTGTAGCTTCAGTCTGAACTTTCATTTTCTGAAATTTAGATGGGTATGGCTCAGGTCTTATGTTTCCCAACCATCTTCCAATGAAACGTTCTGTATCCCCTTTAGATTTGACAGCAGTTTATGGACTAACTAGTTTACGAGTGAGGTGAATGGTCAGCTGCAAAATGCAAAGTCCCTAACAACTACTTTAAAGACTCAGCACATGCCTCTGGCAGAGTACATTTCTGACATTGTTCTTTTGGAGCTTCTTTGATATCCCAAAATTTTCAAGGATATTAATAATTATTTCTCATGTTTGCTAGGCTGAATCTGAGCTTGACACCAGTATGGGCAGGATAACAGCATGCATCACCCCATCAGTCTGTAAGAGTCATATTCTATTCCTTCCTATGCAGTCTGGCTAACTTCATGACCACTCCAAGGCAGATCACCAGGACCACGCTTCTAAGTCCCTTTCCCTAACAGCACCCTGCAGAACTCTGTAAAGTACTTCTGGGTCCAACAGTCCCAGCATTCACCAGCTGCTGAAGCTTTGCTACTCAATGAGTGCTCTGTGGGCCACCAACATGCCCTGGAGCTCTCTGGAACTGCAGCATCTCCAGTTCTGCAGAATAAGGGTGCCCATTTTAACAAGGTACCCAGGAGATGCATACGCTCATAAGTCTCAGCAGCACAAGCACTCAATTATTTTGTGCTTTCACCCACCCTCTCTTCTAGTTTCATCCCTGGAATGCTCTCTGCTCTCCCATTCTGCTTTCTCTAAACCCCTCCATTCTGCCCTGTAAGGTTTCTCAAACATTTAAATTCTTCAGTGACTAGAGCCTAGCCTACTTTCTAGTCTACTAAACCCTGGGTTTCTGCATTCCTCATCTGTGTCATGCATCAACCTTTAGGCCAATCCTCCACGTCCATATTCAGTTCTGGAACCAACCTCACTTCATCCTCCACCCTAAATCTACAATCTGATGATGACACAGGTGTTTACACGGGTGCCCATCTGACACTGAGGTCTTCATCCATCTGCCTTTTCTCCATTGTCTTTTTCTATACTTCCTACCTTTATCTAGTCATTTATATTCATAGTCACACTTTGGATTGTCCCACACAATAAAAATACTCTCCCTCTCTCCAAGATTTCTGTTTGTTGCTATTGAGAAACAAGCTTTCTTTTTTTCTTCTCAACCACTCTCATCTTGAGAAAATTCCCTAGGACTAATTTTCTAAGGAGAGCAAGAACCCTTAGGGTAAGAGATATGCATCTCTGTTCCATCTCTCCATTGGGAAATCTGCTTCTCAAAATAGGCTGTTTTAAGTTCAGCTTTGACCTTAAACTACATGGGCTCTAGCATTGCTTTTACTTACTTTATTTACTAATAACTGCAAATTTTCAGTAATACAGCATTGGACTCTTTGGCCATTATTCTCCCTTAAAGAAAAGCCCTCAAACCTGGGTATGGTGGTGTACCACTGTAATGCTAGCACTCAGAGGGCTGAGGCAGGAGGATCTCTGCAAGTTGGAGGCCAGTCTGGGCTATAAAGTTAGTTCAAGGCAAAACTGAACTGCATAGTGAAACTGCTTAAAAAGACAGTAACTAACTAAACTAAATAGAGAGGGAGAGAGAGAGAAGCCTTCAGAGAACAGTGAGGAGGATAACTGTCACAACACAACTTCTAACCTCCAAAATTACTAGTGACCTCATCCATTCCTTAGGCATCTCCTGCTCTAAATCCAACTTATTCTTTACCATGACACTTGTTTTCCAAGCACAGTGCAGTCTACTCTGTCACTCGGCTTATCACGTCCTAGCTACCTTAGATCTGATGGTCCATCATTTGTTAAAAACTGAACATTCTTCCTAAAGTCCTTTGCCTTATTGTCCTATTGTCACACCCAAGAAAGCCCCCATCCAGCACAAATCTCTATCTTTCCTTATTCTTGGACAAGAACTACTACAAAGATTTTTTTTTTAAATGCACAAAACAGGGCAGACTGATTCCATTGTAAGGATCGGTCTTAGTTGAAATACACATCTTGTCCAGCTTACTACTTTTCCTTCATGAGGATACTCTCCAGATCCCTACACAGTTTTAAGTCTCTTCTACTCTCAAGCATTTGACACTGGCCTCAATTTAACTTGACCCAACTCATGTAAAACTCTTAGAGAAAATATAAACCACTAGACAAACATCTCAACTTCCCATCATGAAACAAGTAAATTTACCTATGCCACACTTCCCCTGCCTTTGTGCCACTAACAACCTTGTGTGTATTCAACCTCTTTTTCTGTTTCTACAGGCACATGGGAAACACTACTAATGAATTCAAGACAAGGTTTATGTGTCCCTAGTATCATAATGAACTCATATGTCACTCACACCTGTCTTTTCCAATGGTCCAACTCATAAGGGCTAAGACTTGTCCCTATTTGACACTGGGCTCCAGAGAAGTGAATGGCACAGTGAACAAGTGCCACTTCCCTTCACTTCCCATCCATTGGCCTGATATTTTTACTTAACAACTTAAAACATCTCCTAAGCTGAGCTCTTGGACAAGAGCTCCACTTAATAAAAATTTTTATGGAGAAATAAGAGGTTTTACTCAATATCTTTTAGAAATAACTAAATTTTATGATAGTAGAGAACTGAAAGACACAATGACAAAGTAAGTTAGACATCTTTTACTGTGAGCCTAGAACTAAATAGCACAGGATGAAAAGTTCACTTTTAAAGCACCCAAGAGAAAGAATCTCTGTGCTCCCTTTAAAGCCTACCCTATGCATGCACAGCCATCTGTCAGGTAAAACTGTTACCTTAGGATGGGCTCCAGATCAGAGTGACGCCGCTCCTCCCGTTTCAGAGAACCCTGATTCAGGGCTCTTAAGATGGTCTTGTCAAAAGTCTCTGAAGACAATTCCTTTGGAAGCTAGAAAAGAAAAACAGTATCTATGTTAAGTTTCTCACTTACTGGCAAACATGTTACAGATCTATGCCTCCTGCTCATAAATCATTCAAAACCAGCTTCTCTTCCAAACCATCATCACACTGGACCCCATGGGCCCCACTCTAGGAAAACCTTATTTCCCTTTGAGCATACCTCTCAGGGCTTGCCCTGATGCACAGGAACTCAGTAGCCCTTCATATACTGTACACCTGCATGGACTTCACATTTATAATCACCCTGCATGACACCTATGTTAGGTTCAACTTAAATTGAACATTTCACAAAGTACACCTGGTATTAATTGTATCTTGGAACAGTATTCTTAAGTGTTATCTCTACCTTTATAGTTTCACTCTTTTTTCTCTTGTTTTACATTTTAACCTCAGGCACTATCAGACTATCAATACTATGTACCAAACAAAAAACCAAGTTAAAAAAAACAAGGTGCAATGCCCTCAATCTTTTTACATCAAAAACTCTTAGAGATTTTCCTCAAGGTGATGGGGTGCCCTCTGTGCAATGTGCTACAAACCATTAAAAAATCCCTGGGGAAAAATATTTTAAAATTAAAACTAGTAATTTTACCGAACTAATATACTTTTAAAAATCCCCAGTAAGCTGATTCTTTGTAAAACTAACCTTAAGAATTCCAAGTTTTGCTGGGGATTTAGCTCAGCAGCTTAGGCACCTGCCTGGCAAGTGCAAGGTCATGAGTTCAATCCTCAGTACCAAGAATTCCAAGTTTCAAATATGACTTTTGTCAATAATTTATGAATTACTGGCACTTTCACTAAAGTTAAGAAAATTATTGGAATGGTGTTATCCTGTTTTGTTTGACTATATCATACGTGATGATATGAACAGCTGTTTTGAAGAAAACATTATGACAGCTATTGCTGATTTAATATTATCCTTCTTAGAAGTCCTACCATGCTTTTTTTGTTCTGTTACCGTTGGTTCTATCTACCACATTGTGTCTTATTGGAATTTGAATATTTGTGATAGTTCAAATTTTTTTCTTTTTTATCAAAAATGAGATATTATAATACCCATTGATCATTTTCTGTTATTCGGTTCAGAAAGCCCTGGAATTCTTTCACTATATGCATGGCTTTATACTATTGTGTTATGTTTGATATTATTGTAATTGAAACTATGCTCAACTATAGCAGAGTAAGAGATATGGTGTTAGATAC